>CABFOW010003682.1:53522-69822 GCA_902141385.1 Timema californicum | reverse complement strand
CCAACAAGGTTGTTGGACGACCTTGTTTCTAGAATGTTCGAGTAACGTGATGCAATCATCTCTCGTCCTTAGAGAAGATTTTGCCTGGGTGGATGTTAAGAGACCGAAGGATGTTGCACCATGTAGATATTTAGTACGAAATATAATGTAACTTGAATAAATTAGTATTTAAATTAGATCTGATTATCTCTATTAATTAATCAAAGTGAATGTGTAAAATATAATCGTTAAAACTTACTTAGATCTAGAATATAACATACAAAAATCAACCTCCACCCCTCACCCCCAGCCATTAATTCATCACTGTGAAAGAGGAGATTCACATCTCACAAATGACAGGTACAGGGGAAATAGGGGAATAGTACAATTTTAACTCAAATTGAGTTAGTTCACTTTAGTTTATGGTTTTTTTAAAAAAGAGCTCTCTTTAATATTTGAATTATTTTCTAAGCATTGGCTGTAGTTCCTGTGATGCTGGCGATATAAAAGTTGTTATCCTGGAAAATGTGTGTGTAATGTTACTTTCCTACAATCCTATAACCAAAATGATCGTTTAAACGTAAGANGTGTGTAATGTTACTTTCCTACAATCCTATAACCAAAATGATCGTTTAAACGTAAGAAATATACACAAAGTACGTCATTCAAACAAATGTAATAAAGTGGTTACCTATCTTGTTCCAATATAGTTATAGACCTTGCAATATAATATAGTTTGTGAAAGCAATAGACAAGTTAATAGACAATTTTAAATATATTGTAGTCGTGGCCGAACATAAACAATATGGATAATAGCTACATATTTAAGTCTTTTAACGTAAACGTTTCTTTAGCCAAACGTGGTATAACATACTTGACTATTTTCATACAATAACACTATTTTCACCAGACTATATATTTCCGCACAAGAACATTGAAAGAAACAGTTAACTCACAATCAAGCAGACGACAAACTTGAGCGACACGCTTTGCTCCTTTGCAAGGCTTGTGTTTATGTCATCCAGTGTAGTATATAGATCACTGGTTAACGTAGACTGTTTTCCCACTGTTTTACGAAAAAAAGCATGCCAATAAACAATTTTCTAATTTTGCTCAGAGTAAAATCGTAAGCGTAGATTTATTAATCTACTTTGCGGAATAACCACCTTATTAATACTACAAAAGGTGTCAGCTTTAGAAAGCTGTAAAATTTAAAATGGCAGGCAGTGTAAAGTGTAGAGCTCTAGCAGACTAAAAGAGAATAATAAAACAGGTGCCAGTCAAACATCACTCCACCAAGGACGTGTCTACTAAGTATTGTTCCGTCCACGGTCTCAAGGGCGTGTAAATGAGGGGTGCATCGGCATCCTTGGTGACAATTCGGACGGATCTACACGTGATTACCAATGGAACTAGCAAGACTACTTTTATCACTTTTATACAACCATCACCCTATCATCTTTGAATTCGGCTTGGGCTCTACTTTGCTTCTTATGTTTCTAGCTTCGTTTCTACTTCGCATTTGAAAGGTGAGCTTTTCAACCCCTTAAATTATCCAATGAATGATATTTGAAAGCACGAAAGGGGGTTTCTTATTTAAAGTAATTTTTCATGTTTATTTTTAATATCACATAATTTTAATCTCACGGCCTAAAGTGAGAGGCGTGTTTGTTAATTATATTGTTTGTTGTTCTCTGGATTATGAATGACAAAACGAGTATTGCAAGGTGTTGTGGTTAGCTAGAAAACAAATTGAACATATGCGCTGACAACATAAACAGTGACAGCATTCCTCGCGGTAAATCTGGCTAAAAGCAAGAATAGATAGTAGTGTTTCCAGGCTAACAGGGCTGACTATCACCATCGAGTCTAGGGGGTCACTCTGACCGTTTTTGGGGGCTACGCAGGTTAGGACATTGTCACATCAGTACATGTATTGGAAGGCTACAATTCGAGCTCATCAACCATGTAGGATCACCTAGTCAGGCCATTGATTATTCCTTGCAATTCTTCGTTCTGTCACGAGCTTCTAAATAGTCTCTTAAATTCTTTCATATCTTTTAACATCTCTTATCAACATCATGTTTTGTAATATACGTAGTATTACAACTAAAAACCACAAAAACAAAAGCCGAGCATCAATTACGAACCCACACAATCATATATCCACTCACCCCTCTTATCCTCAGCCACAACACATCCTGACAATCATAGGCCCGCATCTGAAAGGTGGCGGCATAATAGTAGTAAATAATAAACAAAATAAAAAAAATTCGAACTTAATTCTCATATTTTTAAACGAAGGCAATTGAATTATAGAAAGAATAAAAGCCCAACATTTTTTAACCATGCTTAACCTAAACTCTTGAATTGATTTACATAAATTAACTATAAGGAAAATATATCATTTAAAAAATGTTAGTAAAATTCCAGAAAATAAATATAATTAAAGTTTTGGAGTCACTTGGTTCCAAACATTCTTCAGTTTTTTTTACAAACAGTATATTTGTGATAGCAGAAAAGAGTGCATTGAATGAAAGTTTTATAAAATAATTCAGGGTACTTAATACAAATTGTCGACTTCAGTTCAGTTTAGTAATAATAAAAAGCATCCTTCTCTAAAAATAAGATTTAAAGAAATCGGTGGCTGCACGATTTAACTCCCTACTCTAATGTTAGACTGGATTGCAAGTGATTGACTGTATGAGATGATCATAAACAAAGTTTGTTTCCGCCATCTTTAAAAATAGAACTAAGGATTGAAAAGATGTTCGAGTCGCCTTATAGAGTACCACTTATTCCATCTGCTCCTAGCTTACGCCTGGCTCTACTTGTCACAGGTTTAGAACAAAGATGGAATCTAAACTGATTTCTACTCAGTTTGCCTCCTCCATTAGAACGGCGGTAAAAAAAAATCAACACAAATAAAGTATTGGTGAATTATTTACAACTAAAGTCCGACTTTCTTAGGAATAACCATCTAGGAGCTCTTTTTTCCTACTAGAATCCTACTAAGAGAAAGATATAATTAAAATGAAACGCATAAGAATTTGCGTAGAAGTAGAGTGGGGAGTCACTTTGAAAAAACACCCCCAATAATCAGTAATTTGCGTGGAAGGAGAGTGGGGAACCACTTTGAAAAAACACCCTCAAGAGAGATACCCGGGAATCGAGCCCCAATCTCACGGTATCTGGCAAATCAGACCAGAGGGATAGATGAACACATTGTTTAGACAGCTAGAAAAATTACTTTATCACTTACAAGTACCCATACGTCGAGTAATGTGATCTGCAGCTGTAATTTTGATAGATATTATCAATACCTACCATAATAACACTAATAATATGGTAAAATGTTATCAATGTTGGCACCAAAAACGTTATTCCTATGAAAATTTGACATTTTTTATTTCGTAGTTTAGTCAGTGATAAAAAGCACAATGTTAAAAAGAACGTGTTGACGACTTTTAGCTACGGGATCATTACGGGAAGATCTGGGTCTTCATTTGGGGGGCGGGGGTTAGGGGGAAGAGCGCATTCCCCCGTGAAAATGTAGTTTACGAGATAGGCCAAGTGCGATACGGCGTTATTGGAAGCTAACGTTGCTGGAGCATTAAGGAATTTCCACTCAAGACTTTGTGACATCACGCGGGGGTGTACCACTGCATAGCTGCCAACNCGGTGGAGGCCTGGCATTCCCCACATTCACAAGATGTCTTGTCAGAGGTGAAGGAAGGGTTTTGTAATCAGATAAATCTTTGCCGGGACCGAGGATTGAACCCCGGCCGCCAACACAGTAGTCTGACACCTTACCCCCTAGACCGCCAGGTCACCCAGTTGAATTTTTTTTAAAAAAGTAACATTTCATTAAATTACAACAACTGGTAAGACGCAATCGTAGGCCCATGTATTTTCTTATGTATAGCGGAACCTCGTTTATGCGGCATAACTACCACCTGGTGTTATCTGGATTAACAAAAAGGCATTAAAAATTGTAATTTAAGCAAATTTTAATTAATACCAACATACAAGTTGACAATGGTGATCCCCTCTATACGGACAGTAGCGTAGTTACAATTATTTGCAACCTATGTGTTGATATTCATTATATAGGCCTAGTTTGTGAATCAAAAATCAATTATTAGTAAACTACGACTTATTGGTTTACTTGTGGGGAAAAAACTTGATTTGCTAATTATATGAAACCTTCTTCAGATAGGCTATACATTTTGAGCAAATTTATTAATGCCCGTTATCAAAATTTCAAAAATTAGTTATCGGTAAGCTACCCTTAAATGATTTTTTTAAATATAAAAACAAACATACGTTTAGATATGTCTTGTAAAATACTTTCCAGAGCTAAAAAACTCGAAAGAATTCAAATTTTCAAATAGGCTATAGGTTAATCTGAGATTTAGAACAAAAACATTTTTTTTAAAATTCCTGAGGAGTGGCCATTAATCATCTAATACTGTATCATGTTTGAACTGAATCAATCATAGCGTTTTGGCTGTAGGCCCAGGAAAAGCCAGACTTTTTAATGTTCAGGGATACAATAAACGTAATAATCTAGCAAGAGATAAAAAGTATCAACGCTTTATATACTTTATATTTTTTTACTCTTTTCTTTCCTCTCTCATATCCCCCTTGTCCCGCTTCTAGAATGCAGAAAGAAGTATTTTGATTATTTTTTTCCTTTCTTATATCTCCCTTGTCCTGTTTCTAGACTGCAGTCTGCAAAGTTTCTGGGCAATTTCCCTCCCAGTTTATCTCCTCCTTGTTTCCTACCTAACTTTCTGTAGGACGGGGAGAGGAGGAAGAAATGACGGAGAACATTAATCGCTACTATGTCCTCTTGATACTCACACATCTCATTTGGAGCGACAGGCTCGTCTGGAGCAGCTCCTTCCGGGAGAGGAAGAAACAGTGGAAGAGAAAAAACTGATGAAAAGGAGGTAGAAAAGAGAAAAGGAGGAAAAGAGAAAAATGAGGAGGAATAGAGGAAAATAAAGGAAAAAAGAGAGTGGTAAATGAAAGAAGGGAAAAAGAAAGAGGGAATATATTTAGGAGGGAAAAAAACTCTCATTACACCATTCGAGCCCCCAACCCCTCCCCTCGTACCCCGCAAACCTGACTATAACATGAGCTTGACGTTTAGTTCGTGTGCCTACTCGTACGAGTCTTATCACATTTAACTCTTTCAATGAGCTGAAATGAACAAACCCTCTGGTGAGAAAGAGATCAAGAAAAAAAAACAGCGTTCGGGCCACATGTGTCGTACAAAACGCGATATGTTGACCAGATGTCGTAAAATAAAAACAGTTGAGAAGCGCTGAACTTTACATTCTATCTATTTTCTTTAAAACAAAAATGAATAAGCATTTTAGACGAATATAACGTTTCAGATTGAACTGGCTTTCTAAGTTTCCTAACCTAACAAAAAAAATATCATGTTTTATAGACAAATGTATACCTTCTAGTGGAACGATGCACCGATGGCTGCAGATTATTAATGCCCTAAAATGTATTAACTTTTTATTGGGAAACATTCTATATAATGAACCTTCACTCGACTTTCTAGTAAACTTGTACTCGCCAGAGGTTATCAACTTTACATACATTATTATTATTACCTTGTCTTACTACCCGTTCTGGTTTTACGCACTTACGCTAATGTATAATGGTATGGTGATTGTGAGATGAAATGGAGGACCTACAGTTTAACGTGGGATCCGAACCACGGTGGAGGCCTGGCATTCCCCACATTCACAAGATGTCTTGTCAGAGGTGAAGGAAGGGTTTGGTAATCAGATAAATCTGTGCCGGGACCGAGAATCGAACCCCGGCCGCCAGCATAGAAGTCTGACACCTTACCCCTAGACCACCAGGTCACCCCGCTAGTAATAAAAATGTACAATAAACACAATTTATTTGCACATTTTTTTTACACTCCGCAGTTACGTGTAAGATAAAGACTCTAGACTTGACCTGTTAATAGTTATTCAGCAGTTGGGTAGTGGATTACAGAGCACGGAATATTTTTTCTACAACTTGCGTGCACAGGATTTGGTACACCAACCTCACAGACCAGAATTATTTTATATTTTTAGCACCGTGCTTTACTACCCCTTTGGGTTATACGTCACCCTATGTACTAATTACACCAATGTGTTAGGGATGAAGAAGGGTGAGTTTAGAGGAAGTGTACTCACATTTGACTGGAGAAATAGTGGAAAACCTTTCAGGGAAAATCACCCTCATTACACCCGACCGGTAGTCTAGTCTACTGCGAGAGTAGCACCTTAGACCGTGCGGCCACCGAAAAGGGTATCCCAAGCCGGAATTCTCCAAAATATGCCAAACTCCCAAATATCACATTCCAACATGTTGTATTTCCTCGACGTTTATAAAAAGAAGAATATGGGCTAAATGTTATGCGGTCTAGTGGTCAGAAAGTTCTGGCGACAGATCCAGAGGGTCCGGGTTTGATCCCTGGCACTTCCAGAAATTTATCTGTGAACCAGTGAGTCTGGAACGTGGTCCAACTCAGCCTCATTAGGACAAATGAGGAGCTACCTGAATAAACAAGTAGAAGATTCGGTGGCCGCACGGTCTAAGGCACTACTCTCGCAGTAGGCTGGACTGCCGAGGACGGGAAGTTCGGGGTTCGAATCTCGGTCGGGTGTAATGAGGGTGGGTTTTCAAAATGTTTTTCCACTCTCCCTTTATACAAATATGGAAACAACTTATTATACAATTTTATCCTCCTCATACCAACCCTATTAGTGTAAATAGGCGGAAATCTCGAAATATGAAAGACACGATGAACTTAACAAAATAAGGTGTAGCCCTCAGAGGTGTAAAAATATTTCATTTTTAGAAAAAGGAGTTTGGGGTCCCACTATATTAGCTCAGGAGTCTCGTAATAAAGTACAATGTCAGTAGCTAGGGCAGCGTATGACCCCACTTTGACCCCGAGTTGCGTGACGTAATCATTGCGAGTTGTGTCGCAACAGTCCTACTGGGTTTTCCCTGATGACTCATACCTGAGGCCAGCATATTTCCATGGACCTGAATTTCCCTTCTGGTTATTTCCATGACGACATGGGGTTAGCGACCTGTTGTCCTCCTTCAATGCCGCAAAGGTTTATTTCTGGTTTTCCATGAGGAAGTGGGTTTTCCCTGACGACTGGCGCCAGTATGGCGGTTCGACAAGACAGAAATAGAACACGACCTTGAATGATGTCGCAACCCTCTCCATCTATGTGGCAATGGATTTTCCCTGATGACTGGTGCCAGTTTGGCGGCTCGACAAGACGAGTCGAGGCAGGAATAGATCGTGACCTTGAAACCGTGAGTTTGTACATGATGTCATTGAACCAGGCAACCCTCCCCCAGCAATGGGTTTTCCCGTAGTCATCATCGCAATAACGAAAGCCCTATGTGGTAATGGGTTTTTCACAACTAGAGAGCATTGACACAGCTCTGATTATGCACAATCAGGGGCTTCGGAAGCCTCAGTTAGGAGCCATTATCCCCCACGCCAAAAGTCTACTAAAATTGATTGTTTGATATCGTCCGTCAACCTGCGCGGATGTAGGTATCCGTCATGCATCGGAGGAGTAAGGTAGAAATGTTCCAGCGTTTACGTGGAGTGAGGGAGAGTAGAAAACTACCCCAATTCACTCGAGCGAGATTCTAGCCCATGGCCTCCCCTGCCATAACTATATGAGTGACACGTACCCTTTCTGACAATAAGTGGTGTGGTAGGGATGATTAAGAAAATGTTCCTGAGGCAGAAATACCTACAGTTTACACCACTGGGGATTTTATTTCTACCCCCACCAGAATTAGATGAGCCTGACATTTAGACGGAATGCACACCGGGATTCAAACTTCGATATCTTTATAACGGTCGTACTTCCTGCATTTTCGAAGGGGTTTTTCGGGTCGACAAGATATTTTAGACCCGGTAGAATGTGTACCCGCATTTGTTTCAAACGTCGATGAATCTGGCATCGCCCATTAGGGTATTTCCCCTTTCGGTAAAAATACCCAAGGTACTCATCCGGCCCTCTGTGGGGACAGTACCTTAGCCGAATCGCCTAAGTCCAACCAATCACCACAGATAGCGAGTCGTTAAATTACAACATAAAAAGGGGTAATCACAAGGGACCTATTTTATCTGTTTTCAGCAAGCCCAACAACACCCTTGTCTTACCAGAGATATTATGGCTAAGCCTAAGGGACATAACTATGAGGTAGTCTGGGTTCAGACAAGAACAAGCGAAGGTAACAAATACAGCCCGAGGGCTCGTTTATTTGGATGATTATCAGCATCGAATAATTTGTACAATTTGGTATATCCAACTTTGATAGATATCAATACTCGGGTATGAATAACAAGGTAATACTCCTCATAAATAAAGATACAAAACAGGATATCATTATTTGACATTGACAGGGAAATCGTCCCTATTAAAAAAAAACTAAAGGGATACATGTAATATACCTCCCTATGTGAATATAATGCTCTCAAAGCTGTAAGTTAACATTTCCATCAACTTAACTTTTAATAGGCCTCAATGATTGTAGACACAACATATAAGATTAAAGTCATCTGACTGCTAACAATATAACTAACCTAATACCTAACATTCCCCATGGGATGGTAAATAAACCAACAATAATTAAAGTCAACTGACTGTTGACAATATAAATAACCTAATACTTAACATTTCCCATGAGCTAGTAAATAAACCAACAAGAATTAAAGTCATCTGACTGTCGACAATATAAATAACCTAATACTTAACATTTCCCATGAGCTAGTAAATAAACCAACAAGAATTAAAGTCATCTGACGGTTAACAATATAAATAACCCAATACTTAACATTTCCCATGTGATAGTAAATAAACCAGCAAGAATTAAAGTCATCTAACAGTTGCAAGACTTGGTATCTCCCAATTAATCAACAAACACTTAACAACTTCAGATAGACTGACTCCTTATGGCAATGATTCCAACCCTGACCTGAATATAGAAAGATCATTGTCAAAGTTTAATCTCCCTCTTTTACAATAATTTTCCTAAACTTCGCCATGATTTGAACCATGACCTGAAATGTACAATGTTTTACTATAAATTTCCTAAACTCCTCCATGATTTGAACCATAACCTGAAATATACAATGTTCATGGTCAAAGTTTAATTTCCCTCATTTACTACAAATTTCCTTAACTCCTCCATGATTTGAACCATAGCCTGAAATATACAATGTTCATGGTCAAAGATTAATTTCCATCCATAACAATAGCTTACGTTTAAGACGATCCAAGGGGCCTAAAAAGCGCCCAAGTATTCCTAACACCTAACCGGCATCAAAGAGTGCCATTCATCGCGGGCCACAGGCTTATATTTGATTCTGCTCAGCGGGGGAAACATGTTAGGAAAGAATTACACCATCGAGTCGTCACCAATATCCAATCACAAGGTCCCACACTTCCACAGCGCAGTTGATACTCACATAGCCACGGGGGTGGGGGTGACCACGAACTCCCGAGCCACTGATATCCACTTATAATTGCACTCTCGCGCATGCGCACTTCGAGCGGATTGTCTTATTTTGGAGAAGAGACGGGTAAGTGGCTGACTTCCCATTCAAAGTTTTATGCAGTGCGTACAACAATGTCGTTCCGTGGCGTGATTGTTGTTGTTGTACGAGACCTCGGCCTTTCTGGTGAATAGGGTGAGTAGAAAACTGTTGTTGGTGCCGGGTCAGTCTGTAGCCACGGTACAGTACCATCCGGGACCCCTGAGCTCGTAGGCAGGTGCATTGACCAATACCGCACGAGGCATGTTAGCGTTTTAATAACAGGTCTACAAAAAAAAAATTGTTTAATAGGAAAAGTTGTTAACATATAGGCGCAAACGATCCGTGTTGAGCTAGACCACCTAGGACGGGGGGAGCTCGAGGATCTAATCTCAATCGGGTGAACTGGTGTAGTTTTTTCACTCTCCATCTACGCAAATGCGGGTTCAAGCTTGCTAATTCCTAATCCGTTAGCGTAATTAGTATTTAAGCGCATAGCCCGAATTGGTAGTAAGACACGGTGCTAAAATGTGTCGAGTTGGTGTGATCTATAAATAATATGTGTGCCAGATCACCAGGTAATTACGTTTGAGTTTCCGTTTTAGATACAGGTTATGGTGGAGGTTGGGCTTTGATACTCACAGCAAGTTTTTTTTGTATATTTTCATAAATCGTTTTCCACTTCCAGCTCTGGAAAATTGAGATACAATCCCTTAGTAAATCTAATTTATTCAGCCTTACTTCTTTCTTGTGATAAATATTAGACATGTAGAACGATGGGAGGCTTCGTGTGTGTGCAAAGGGAAAATATAAGTTTTAATAAATATTCAGGTTAAACTAAACAAATCCACGCCATAGTACTCAATTTTATGGATTCCTTCATCAGCGTTGAAATTCAAACTTACCAATTATCAACCCGTTAGCGTAATTAGTACTTACGCCTATAACCCAAACAGGGTAGTAAGACGAGGTGCTTAAATGTGTCGCGTTCACGTGTGTGCAGTTGTGTGACACCTTACCTTAAACCAAATTTAGTTAAAATTATAAACAAATATTTAAGCAGTTAAATACTAATAATAGTATACTTATATTCCGTTCACGATAGGTTTTTACCTGGATGACAGTTCGAAAATCATATGTTTTGGCTTTGGGTTGCCAACACTTGTAAAAGATCACAGTTTTGTTATTGATGTAAAGATTTTTAATTGGTGACCTGGTGGTCTAGGGGTAAGGTGTCAGACTTCTATGCTGGCGGCCGGGGTTCGATCCTCGGTCCCGGCAAAGTCCGTGGTTCGGATTCCACGTTAAACTGTAGGTCCTTCATTTCATCTCACATTCACCCTACCATTACACATTAGCGTAAGTGAATATAACCCGAACGGGTAGTAAGACGCGGTGCTAATAATAATAATTTTTAATTGCCTGTTATATATTACATTTAAAACAACGTAAACTTAAGTTTTCTCATAATATTTCTTTTGTTTTTAATAATCTATTTTATCCAACTCGAAACAATATTTTTAACATAATTATTAGTACTTATTTTTCGTTTTGGAACGTTATTGATTATGTTTAATATAGTGCACACATCAATACCTTTTAATACAGGCATCGAATTTACTTGGAAAAGAGAAAATTCTTGTAATTTTTTTTACACACAATAAATGATTTTATGATTATTTTATTGTATTTTGAAATATTTAACTGAATAAAATATTTTCATCAACTGCGTGTCTGCATCATTGTAAAAAACTTGTTTGCCGTTATGTTCAATCATACGATTTAGATTCGTCCGTCGCCATTTTGAAGCTATGTTCGTTAGAAGTTTTTGTGAAAGTGGTGTTAATATTTTTTGAGGGGAATAAAACTATAAACTTTGTGTCCAACCTCAAATAAATATTTAAATAATAATGGCCTAAATTACTGTGGTTAACTATCACATTAATAAATTACCATCTGTTTTCATTAGTCATCAAAAGTGATAGTTGTCAGCTGATGGCGTAGTGATATATTAGGGATTACTTGTAGTAACATTTAGAGCTCTCATCCAGGTAAACTTAGCTCGTGAATGACTTATATTCCTCCTTTATGTTCATATATTACACCAGATAAAGCTATATTAACCGCACGTGTATAAGCAATAAAGCTTAACACTTGACCGTCTGTGCCCTTTATTATTTATTCCGGCAAAGTTGTATATTGCCAGCACCTTTCTGTCACAACATATTCTAGAGACCAAACGAGTGCGCCCAGTTTGAAATGTCAATCTTCTATCAGGTTTGACAACTAGAGGGCATGAAGCACCCGGCGAAAGATATCAGGGTTCGAATCTGTGTTGGGCGAGGTTGAGGGATTTGAATACCTTCCGAGGTGCACTGTTTGGTAGTTCTCACTAAATGGTTTCCCACTCTCCCTCCACGTAAACGCTGGAACATTTCCTTACTACTCCTCCACGAAAATGTCGATTCAACCTTCCCAATTCAGAATCCAACTGGACACGCGGATTTGCTTCTTCTTTCAATCTGTTGTAATATTTAGTTTGGTTGAAGTATACATAGAGAAGAGCCAGCCTTGTAAATATTGTTAACTCTCTAAAAAGAGTGCAGAGTGATAAGTACCCGCTTCAGTGGCCTCGTTGTCTAACGCAATACTCAAGCCGTTGATTATATTGCCGATGACGGGAATATTGAGTTTCGAAACTCAATCAGGTGTACTGAGTTTTTTCGAAATTGTTTTCCACTCTCCCTCTACGTGCAAATGGGGGTGCAACCTTTCCCATTCCTAGTCCATTAGCGTCAATAGTACTTAAGCATATTATAAGCCGAACGGTTAGTGAAAAACGGTGCTAAAAAGAGTAAAAGATAACAAACTCATGCTAATTTGGACGGCCGTGGTTTAGAAGGGTGAGTCGCTGGTTCAGTGCCACAGTGATCGACCCCCCCCCCCTTCCTTTCACCCGACAACCTCCATGATTATATCGCGTGAAGGCGGCTTTAATTTAGGTCGATACCCGCGATCATTAAGGGACTCTAGTTTGAGCCCATGCCAGCACTCGGAAGGTTTTGTTTTGACTATTTTGTTTATGATGTCAGCCTCTGATAGTTAAATAACTACAGTAACACCGTGGGCTACAAGTCGTCAGGCTCGCACTAAGGTGAGAATAAATGTAATAAATCCCAAACCGGAAGTAAAAAACCGCTGTGGAAAAAGAACTGTTTATATGTAGATTCCAATTTTTATACAGACTTTTAGAAAATACAAACTTTTTTCAGCCAACATTTATAAAATAATACTACAGTATCGGTGATATTTTATAGGTACTAATAGTATATAAAAATAGGTCTATACAGATCACTTGTCTTGACGTATGAATACGTAAAATCAGATCTAGTGGCTTTTCTAGTTGTTCCTGTGAAAATGAGACTGTCGTTCGGTGAGACAGTACTCAGCTGTCATGTTCATCTCTAGGATTTGGTTCGAATCTCGTTGGGGTGAAGAAGGAATAAATCTCGATATTGAGATTTTCGATCTTATTTTCTCTCTTGCGTGCCGGAACGCCCGTCTGGGCTATCCACATATTTATATTAATGAAACAGGAATATATAATAATAAAAGGAAGTGTTTTTCTGTGCGTTTGTTTGTTTGTGTGAGATGCCCAGCCAAAACTACGGCCCAAAGAGATCTGAAATTTTTAACATAGGTGTACGGGAGGGGGTCCGAATGCCCCTTGAAGCAGGATTTTTAAATTTTTAACTAGGCTATTTTTTAACACAATACCACAGTGGGTCACGGGCAACGCCGTGTGGGACTGCTAGTTATGAATAGTAATAAGTAAGTGTGCCCTCATTTGCGTAAAAGTAAAGGTAGATAGCGAAACCATCAATTCATCCGACCATAAATGAACCCCATCACTGGCAAAAAAAGTAGACTAGGTCCTTGGGTAGCAATCTACCACCACAATGCAGTTTATACTTGCATCGATAGTCACATGGTCTAAGGCTTCATAGACGGGCGATGACAGAGTGGTCGACGTTTGAAGCAAATGCGGGTACACATTCTACTTGGTCTAGAAAAATTTAGTCGACCGGTAAAATCCCTTCAAATATGGTGCGGGTGCAGGAAGAACGACCGTTCTTAAGATATCAAGGTTCATATCCCGGTGTGCACGCCGTCTAAATGTCAGGCTCATCTAATTCTGGCGGGGGGGCGGAAATAAAATCCCCAGTGGTGTATACTGTAGGTATTTCCTCCTCCGGAACATTTTCTTAATCATCCCTACCACACGTTTTGCCAGAAAGGGTACGTGTCACTAATAGTTATGGCGGGGGAGGTCGTGGGTTAGAATCTCGCTCGGGTGAACTGGGGTGGTTTTATACTCTCCCTCATCCTAAGTAAACACCGAAACATTTCTACCTTACACCTCCGATCCATGACGGATACCTACATCCACGCATGTCAACAAACGACACCAAACAACCAATTTTAGTAGACTTTTGGCGTGGGGGATAGTGGCCCCTAACTGAGGCTTCCGAGGCCCCTGATTGTGCATAATCAGAGCTGTGTCAATGCTCACTAGTTATGAAAAAAACCATTACCACATAAGGGGTTGCGACATTGCGATGACGAGACCGGCAAAACCCTTTGCCGGGGGAGGAGTGCCGAGGTCAATTACGTCATGCACTAGCTCATGGTTATAAGGTCACGATCTATTCCTATCTCGACTCGTCTTGTCGAGCCGCCAAACTGGTGCCAGTCATCAGGGAAAATCCATTGGCACATGGAAAACCAGAAATAAACCTTTGTGACATTGAAGGAGGACAACAGGTCGCTAACCCCATGTCATCATGGAAAACCCAGGGGGAGTGTTGCGACATGACACACAATGATTACGTCACACAACTCGGGGTCAAAGGTCAAAGTGGGGCCATACGCCACCCTCGCTATTTATGTCAGTCCCACTATATTAGCTCGGTAGTCTCGTAAGAAACGTCTTATGTCGGTCCTACTATGATAGCTCAATAGTCTCGTAAGTAACGTCTTTATGTCAGTCCCACTATACTAGCTCGGTAGTCTCGTAAGAAAGTATTATGTCAGTCCCACTATATTAGCTCGGTAGTCTCGTAATAAAGTACTATGTCGGGCCCGCTATATTACTCGTAAGTAAGCCTTGGTCCCACTATTTGGCGGCCATTGATTACCTAAGCGCCCGACGAGTGCCCTCTTGGGCCGGCTCGCGGAAACTAAAGTAAAAAAGTGTTAGAGGGTTGTGGTGGTGTTATCGATTATTTCATCACTAAAAGAGGGAGAGCAGCTATGTAATATTCAAGGTATACCACCACCAGGGGTGTAGGAGGGTGATGTACGGCCCGATAATGAACGCCAAGACTCGCCGTTGTTAATAAACACAACAAGCCACGGCAGAAAGACACTAACCAACATTTACAAAAATATCGCGAGCAACTTAGATAAAACCCGCTTCAGTGGCCAAATGGACTAAGGCGTCCCTCTCGTGTTAGATTAGTCTACTGATAACTGGAAGGTTGGGGTTCGAACCCTGGTCAATTCTAATAAGAATGTTTCTTTCCCTAAAATGGTTTCCCAATCTCCCTACAAGAAAATGTAGGTATATTATCTCTTTAATGCTTACTTCCTCATCCTCTAACCCCATTAGAGTAATTATAATATATGCGTATAATCTTAACAGGTAGTCAGACGCATTGATAATATTTTTTTCAAATAAATAACGTTTACGTAATGTTAAGATATATATTCTAGAGGCATTACAGAAAATATGGTTAATACAACCCTTAATGTGTGTATAGAATATAGATCTGAAGGGGCAAAATTGTAAATAAACAAGGTAAAAATATATAAATCAAATAATAATTTCATAAAATAAACTGCTTACTATTTAAATAAGCTGTTAAACTGACACAATTAGTATTTTTATATAAAGGCTATTGCTGCACCTAGACCAAAGTATACTTTTAAAACTAGATGATAGTATTAAACAAATTGTGTAGTCGAGTACTACAAAAGCCAAGGGATTTTTTTTCGTTATTTTTATTAATACTATTAAGACGATTAGTATCATTATCATCAGTACTTAACATAAAAACTCGAGCAAAAGAAAGCAAATGAATGTGTACAAATTTGATAACAAATTGTTTAATAAACTGGAACCCAAGCATTTAGAGCTGATAAAATACTTGCAACATTATCTCAATGGATATACAAAATAAGGTTTAGAAAGTGGCCACGTCGTTTTAACATAAAACGAGACGTGGACTAAAATTGGTTTCAATTATCAGGTAATTAATTGATCATCTCACGAGGTTAAGAGTCACGACAGTGGCCCGGTACTCAAAAGAGAAAATCCGCCCTTTCTCTTGATGAACTAGGCGGACGCTTCTGTCAATTTAGAGATTCAAGGTGACCTGACGGTCCAGGGGTAAGGTGTCAGACTTCTATGCTGGCGGCCGGGGTTCAATCCTCGGTCCCGGCAAAGATTTATCTGATTACCAAACCCTTCTTTCACCTCTGACAAGACATCTTGTGAATGTGGGGAATGCCAGGCCACCACCGTGGTTCGGATTCCACGTTAAACTGTAGGTCCTCCATTTCATCTCACAATCATTATTATTATTAGCACCGCGTCTTACTACCCGTTCGGGTTATACGCACTTACGCTAATGTGTAATGGTAGGGTGATTGTGAGATGAAATG
>CABFOW010003682.1:37808-53260 GCA_902141385.1 Timema californicum | reverse complement strand
CTAATAATAATAATAATAATAATAATAATAATAATAATAATAATAATAATAATAATAATAATAATAATAATAGAGATTCAAAGTCGGGCAACAGCCGAACGGCGAACCAGCCTATACCGAGAATATCATCTGCACACTATAATCAAACAAATTAAATAATAAATAGCCGTGTTGAGTTTACTCGCAATATGATTGGTTGACAAGGCTGTACTTAGAAACGTGGGTCCCAGGGCAAAATTAATCCCCAGTTATCTGCTATATTCTGCGCTCTTCCCTCTCCCCCCAAAAATAAAAAACTTTTAGTTATTATCTAATGTTATCATAGTAGTTTGCACCCAAAGTTTGTTCACGGTAGGAATTGTTTTCTGAAAGGCCTTTTTCCCTACCAGAAATCTATTATATATTAGGATATTGGTAGGAAAAAAGACCTTTCAGAGAGTAATTCCTACCGTGAATGGAGTATAGACACCCATTATCAAGCCGAATGGGGCATCAGGAAATGCCTTAAGCGCTAAATATATGTAATAATTAATGGTAAACACATGTTTTAGACAAATAAGGGTTGATTTCTCCACGACCTTTCGTTTGATTCCCTTCCCCCACCCCTGCCCCCCAAACCGATCATGATGTGAACCACGGTACAAAAAATAAATGTAGTGGGCCTTGGTGGTCTTGGGGTAAAGTGCTCGCCCCAGGACCCGATGTCTATGGGTTCTAGCCCAGCGGGGGTCAACGGGTTTTTCTTAAGCGATAAAAGTCCGTAACACAACTTCCTTCGGAAGGGAAGTAAAGCCATCTTCCGCATGTCGATTGGGGCGTGTCAAAGAAGCCTAGAAGGTATGTGAAAACACCTTTCCTGGCAAAATTGGTTGGTCCTTTCACTTATAGTAATTTTCGTGTGCTGATATAATCAGTCGGTTGAGAAAGTGAACGTTAAATAACTCAAATTAAAAAAAAATAAACTGTGCTAAATTTGAATTAAATCAGTCAATGCGTTCAAAAGCTATCGTGTGACTTATCCACTCCAAACAGACGTTCAAACTGAGAATTGGCTTCCCTCGTTCAATGAATAAAACCACACGATATTTTCTAAATCACCTGTCACATATAGGTAACCAACCTACCATAAGAGCGCGCAAAGAAAAATTTCCCAACCCAACTGGTTTTTTTCCCCTCTGTCACCTAAGCAAGCGCAGAGCCCCAAAAACCATGGGGCGCTGTGCAGCCGCACCACTTGCACAACTCTAAGGGCGACCCTGGGCTGATAGGTACACTTAAGGTACTGTCAAAATTAACCCTTTGAACAACTCTTTACGTTAAGTAAATTTTAAGTTAACTGCATCATTATAGCTTCCATATGAAACCCGAAGAGAACCTTCACGTTACGATAGCGGTTAGGTGAACGTTGAGTAGATTGTGATCCCAGCATTACAAATTATAATATACCGGTAATATATCAAGTCCGACACCTTATCTCAGCTGGTGGCGTATCTGCCTAGCTCCCCTGGGTTGGATTCCCGGCATGGCCAAACCCTAGAGATGAACATGACAGCTTAGCACTGTCTCACCGAACGACAGTCCCATTTTCATAGGAACAACTAGAAAAGCCACTAGATCTGATTTTACGTATTTTCATAACTTTATAATAAAAAATAATGTTATATACAATAGGTTAAGTCTTAAAATTGCATTTAAGTTAATCGTATTTCTTTTTGTGATATTCAAAATTTAAAAGGGGATTTTTTTAAATTTTAGCTGAAATAATGAATTTTTTGGAATGCAGCCACTTCAGGTTTTTCGATTTTTTATGTGGCCCTTATTCATGATCAAAAGAGTTAGATAATTCGACCACCTATGTAGGCTGACTCAAAATACTGTAGTGCCGCTTCTAAAGTGTTTGCGGTTCTAATCCAGGAAAGATATGCCAAGAATGATTCAGTAGCACCTTATTGTATAATACACTGTATTTTACTTGTATCAAATCATTAAAAATGTAACATCATTCATTATACTCATAAGGAAATGGTGAATCCACTGATACTAACTTATACATGTATTAGAAATTATTTTATTTTTACAACCTTTATAAAAATCAATAAAACCTGCTCAGACATTAACACTACTAGACCAACACGTTGTTTGCGCCATAATCCTCTTCTTTATTACATCAATAATTTTTATACAGAAAAAAAAGTCAAATAGATTATTTTATGAATATTAATAAATATTATAATTTATTGGTGGAAAGAACGATAGCAAGCTTAATATCAAGGCGGGTGAGTAACTTAATTACCGTAATGAAGCTTAGGTTTTAAGTTAGGTTGAAAAAGAGCCTAATAATAGGCCTATATGTAGGCCTACCTAAACATTATTTAAACTTAAAATGTATTTCATTTTAATATTTGACTTAGTAAGTGTGTAAGTGCACTCTTTTATATGTTTTCAGTTTCATTTCTTATAGAGCCTTACATGTGAGTTTGCTGTATGTAGACTTATTAAAGGATGCAATGAGTAGTGATTTTTCGTTTGAATTAGAAACGTATAATTAACCATTTACAAGAAAAGTCTGTTGCAAAGGTTTTTTTAAAAAGAATCTTGAGTTAAGTTTCAGTCTATTCCCAGAATTTTTGTGACGCTAGTGTAAATTTTGTGATTTTCAATTTTATTTAAAAGAAAATTCTGGCGTTAAAGCACGGCTCTTAAGTTTCGTCTCCGATTTGTGATTATTTAGATTTTCTTCTAATAACAAACCTGGCTTAACAGATAAGGTAAAATTATATATTAATTTAAAAATTGAAGATATAGACCTCTTCAGAAGTTCAATGTGTTATAGGGCGTTTGTAACTTGTGTTTTGTGTCGAAAAAAAATTATGACGAGAAGTTGACAGATTCAATAAACATATCAACTTGATATCATGGTACGTTCTCTATCAAGTTAAGACAAATTTACAACATTCCTAAAAGTAAATGTTAAGGTATGATCATCGATCTGTCAGTCAATAATGTAACATTGTGTAGTCTTACTTACATCGCAAGAAGTTATTTTATGAAGTATATAGTTTTAATAAACAATATTAGTTTATGTAAAAAGTACTCACGGTATGAACCTATGAAGAAAACAAACTGCTTAATTTTAAAACCGACAGTAATTTACTTGACCACTTTCATTTTCATCCGCACAAGATTTAGAGTAAATTTATCTCGTTTACATCATTCAATTCACCACTTGAAGAGTGCAGCACTATTCAAAGAACAAATGTAAAAGCTAGTTTAGCCAACAAAACACATTAAAAGCTTTTCCTAAATTTTAGAATTAATTTAGATAACTATACATAGTAGATTTTTTTCATTCTTTCTTCCAAGGATTAATAAGATATATGGAAATCATGTATAAAGATATTAAAATAGCTGCTGCAATGTCCAAAAAACTACGTTTATAGGGCATAAAAAATAATGGTGGGCCAAATATAGATATATTGAAATCTTTACTTTTATCAAAATTTAGCGCTAATTGGGTATACCAACCTTTCAAGAATGGTATTTCAGAATCTTATGAATAAGGTGAGATACGTGTTGTATAAGCATGAGTGTACATTTTTTAAATACGCTTATTTTAAGGGCTAATGTTTCCATTTTAGGTTAAAGTACAAGTTAACTAAGTTGAGATTTAATATAACATCGAATTAAAACTTCAGGTTTACTGTCTAAATGGCTTTTTATGTGGAGGTTAGTTGACTTGGAAATAATTTGTTGAATGCTGAGGTTGGTAGTATATTTTTTTTCTCAAATGTCACTTGAACAAATATATTTGTCAGTGAAAATGGCAATAAATGAATGCTGAAATGCAATAATATTAATTATCTAATTTATTTTTAAATACCTTGGCTAGTCTTTTCCATGTTTCAGACAAATTATACTAACATATTTTATATTTTATCAATATTCCCTCCAAAAACAATTACATAATATTTATTTAGCACCGCGTCTTACTAGCCATTCGGGTTGTACGTACATTATTTTTAAATCTTACTAAATAGATGTAATGGTTTATTTTATTTTGCTTAAGAATAACGAGAGTGTTTTAAAGAGGAGATGGAGGGTACGCAAAAACCAGTTCATATAAGGCACTTTTTTATATACAAACTAGAAATAAATAATAATTAAATCAAAACTCACTTAAGTCCCGAGGAATTATCATATCGCTGAGCGGGATCCTAATATTTCAATAAAAATCTGTTAATAATACATGAAATATTAGGTTTTGACAGTGGAATCGATAAAAACTAATACTAATAGCATTTTATATTATTTTTAAACCACGGTAATTACCAATAACTTGAACATAGATAGCTTGTATTAAAAATTTTGAACATCAGTTTAATATTTACGTTTTTTTGTGATTTTGGTGAGTTGTTTAAATGTTGTAAACGTAGAAAGGTTTTCAAATAATTATTATATGAGTAAGCTGTAGCATTTAGCTACAAGAAAAAAGAGAACAAGTCAAAGATAACAAATACTCACCCCATTTCATCATCCTGGCTGCTCTGTACTCCGAACTGAGAGATACGACTACATTACCGACCGCAATTCCACCGCACAAACAACTGACCAGCTCCGCCGAAGAATCGAACCGCGCCCGCGAGGAGCCGCCATGTACACAAACCATTCTAAAGAACTTGAGAAGAAAAGAGATGTCTGGCCCGTAAAGTGCCCAAACATTCTAATTGCTTCGATAAATGAGTAGAACCTCGTTCTGTCTCTCCCCTTTCCCTCTCGGTGTATAATACTCTTTGGTTCCTCTCCCTTTTTTCCCTTTTGTTCCGTGTTCCCTGAATTTTTCAAATCGTATAAAAGACTGGCATAGGAAAACGTCCGGCACTCTTGGACATTGCTTGGACTTAGTCAGACGAAGCCGAGGCTTCAGCATTATTTAAAAGAAATTAAGGATAAATTTCTTTTCGATGTAAATATTTTTATTGTTATTTTTTTTTAATTCCCTTTTGGCAGGTTATCATTATTTATTAGTAACTGTTTGAATCTTATAAAAGTTGAATTTTTAACATTGTATTTAAATGGTCAAATCTATTTATATCAGTCTGGTTTGTAGGGATGAATTTTGGGACATCACTATTGAACTGATAGATAAAAGAATAGAAGATCGAAAGTATAAATTTTGAATTTCGACCTTTTATTAGGCTGATTAGAGTTTTCTTGTCTACGTAATGTTTAAGTTAGATGTTCTTATTAATTTTTCTTGCTTACTCTCCTGTATGGTTTATTTTGTGATTGATAAATTTATTATGAGTTTAGGTTATTATTGGATATATTAGAAACTTGTGGACAATGCTTATTTTGATTATGTTGAATAATTATTAGTAATAGAATGCAAATGTTAGATAGTTACATTATATATATAGATATATTTGAAATTTGTGGATGATGCTCATTTTTATTATATTGAATAATTATAAATAATAGAATGCAGACGTTTGATAGGCACATGATTCGTATTAGGATAATATTGAGTAACTTCGTATGCAAAGTTCAGGCGAAAAATAATAAGCTAAATTATTATTTTGTTGTATATATTCTAAGAAATAGTTGTTAATTGAAAGTAAAGACAATCTTAACTTAAATCCTTCTAGCTCATTGCAGATTGTGAATTTAATGAAGGAGCTATTATATATTTTTACATAATACTTGTAACTTTTTACGTAACTATATGGATATATTTATTTAATTCTGATATTTATAGTAACTATATACATGCCCTTTTCGCAATTTATTTAATGTTATGGTTAGTGAAAATACCCTTAGACTTAGAAACTATCTCTGTCCTTCCTTAATTTATATTATTATTATTATTATTATATTTCTGGAGACCGACTGTCATGCAATTCCCACACCTGAATTGAGTTGCGTGCCCCGGGTTTCTGTTGTGCACCCAACATTAATAACTATTACTCATACAGCTCACTCCTATTGAATTCGTTATCATATTAATTTTTTTATGAGATTTAGGCCCTTTTTGTAGAATTTTGAGATATTTTGGGTTCATAAGCTGCGCCACTCTGTTATAAAGTGAGTGCATATGTGAGTTCAATATAATATTAGGGGTTTGACCTTTGTTTCATGAACGAATCACCCACCATGGCCACCATCCCTGGAAGCTTGGTCGGCACTAGATCCGATGTCTACGGGCTCAAAAGTATGAAACTTCACCGGGAGCTCAAGGCGAGAAATATCTCATTTCCCCCGGATGCTCAAATAGGTGTGTTGTGGTCTCTGCTGTCGGAGAGTTTTAGTAAGTCCAGCCCACGTGTACCAAGATGGATGGGTCAATAATAGGAAAGAGTTCTTACATGATAACAGGCCTCACATCTTGCCTTCACAACAGCAAGTAATATTTTGTAATACCTTCATTAATCTGATGACAACATTCAAGTAAATCAAGGCAAATATTACATAAAAGCTGGTAAAAATACATTTATCTAATTTTTTAGTTGTGCCGAAATCCAACCACCATAAGTTTCTTCCACACAATTGGTGGGGTTGCAACCTATCTGCACTCTGGAGGCAGGTACTTAAATTACACATTATGAGTTAATAATGGACATGCGGGGTTTTGCCCCATCCGGATTTTTGCCTCCACCTGCCATACACTGTATAGGATACGAAAGAGAAAGATATACTGACGCAGTTCATTCACATAAAAAAACTATCTACCAGAGATGGACATGTTTTGTTAAACCATATTGTTTAGTTTGAACACAATTTGTAAGGCTCCAGTCTGCGTCGCAGATAACTCGAGTTTGATCAATGAACAAACTTTAATAAAATACTTTTCCGCCAACAGACGTATCTGAAGTTTCTTGCCTATTTAAGGTACTAATGTTTTAATTTATATTGTTTATTGGTTATATGTTTTATACTATTACTGTATTATTAACTACTATGTTTTTGAAACATACCTCAATTATGTGTTATATTATCGACCATTAAAATCCTTTTCCTCTATATTAAATTAAATTATATGATAATTTATATATTTTTTTATATTTCTGGCTATACATAGTAAATTGTACATCATCCCTAGTTCTTAAAATTCGTTAAATAAGGTGTATGTGTATGATTTGTGATTGTGTTCAAGTTTTGTTAGTAAATAAAGTAATCTTTTTTTATTTATTGTTTAGTTGTTTCTTACTTTTGGTATCGTTCTGTCATTTTTGCTTAAATGTGGCTGGGCCAAATCAGAATTAAATTTTTAATCAAGAGTGGGAATTTAGTTTATTTACGTTGTCAGCTTTAAATATATTTTTTAGTCGTAAGTCACAACACTAAATAAACGAAAGCGTTTAAATTATTGTAATACTTACCGATAATATTAATTCTCACATTACTTTAATTGTTTAGTATTATATCATTGGCTTACTGTTAATTTAAAATGAGTCATTTTGAAAATAAAAATGAAGAGTTTTTGAAAGTGGACTCAAGTAAATCACCTGATAATTCTCATTCTATCTCTTCAAGTAAAGACATCAAATTGACAGATTATCAAAGAGCTCGTATTGAAAGGAATAGGCAAAAGGCTTTACTTTTGAAGCATAGCAAACTAATTCCACATCCTTATGCTAGAATGTAAGTGTATATAAATTAGATTAACATTAAATTAATAATCTTGGACTCAGTGGCGGCTCGTAGCTAAAATTAGTTGGTGTGTTGATCCAGAAAATTTTTAGCCTTTGTTTTAAAATTGTGTGAAGAAAAAAAAAATGTATAAAAATAAAATTTATTCAGGAACTTGATAAAATCTTAGCGAAAAAAAAACTTTTTTACTTACTTTAACTTAAATTGTTACAATTCAAGCTTGATCTATTCATTTAAAAATGAAATCCATTCTTCTTGTTTTAATTTGCGCTAATAGTTCAATAATTTTCTTCTTGATCTCTAGATGACAAATGAAGAATTTTTTCTCCATTGAAAGTACTGCGAGCGTATTTAGTCTTTCTGTTAAATAAAAGTACAGAAAAAAAAATGAATCAAATAGACTAGCTGGAAGCAGAATAATAATCTAATTCTACACTCTTCTACACTTTATCACATTCAAGAATATAATACATGGTTTTTAAGCACAACACACGCTGAGTAAAAAAAACTTCCTTCCACCATCACACTAGAGCAGGGACTGCGAGAGCAACAGTGCTCTATCTTCCTGGCAGTCCCGCCATCCTCCCCACTCCCTCCTATGTGTGTTTGCACATGTGCACAACAGTCAAACACCACATCGCTGGCACTGTGAAGCGCACAGTTCCATACAAAGACTGGCGGATGTTCCATAGGAGATTCTCTAGAGGCCTTACTTGACAGGAAGCATCATCTACAGTTTGGTTTAGATTTTTGAGGAGTCTCTACCTTATGATAGACCAGAGTAACCCAGAAATGAAAGCATCACTAATATAGTCACTACGATTAATTTCTGCGGTTAGAGCTTTTTAAAGTTACAATCTTTGCTTGGAAGCTTCAAGAATTCAAAATACTGTGTGATCGTTTAACTCGCCTGCTACCTGCCACTTCCTCTTGGCGAGTTTGTGGCAAGCATAAACCTCATTAACACGTTTTGAAAAAAACAATTTCAATACACCAATGGAATCATTAAACATTCTAAATTCATTTATATACTCACAAATAAATGGTGGTACATGATTGATTAGAATTTATGATTTTTCTTGTTCATTTGAGCTAGTACAAGGTTCAGAAAAGTTTTATGCCAGTGATTCCATTCTCGTATAGCCATTCATGATTCAGATTCAGAATCAATATTGGGTCATTCAGGTCTTAAGAGCTTGTCGTTGCTCAGTTTATTGATTTAAACTTTGTTAAATAAATCAGGATAACCTGTAGGTTAAGTTATATTTTAACATAGATACACACATCTACCAAAGATAACAACAATAGGTAACCGGGCAAAGAACATACAATATCTACCATAGAAAAACTAACATTAATATTATAGCAGTCGAATGGTATAAGGCAGGGGTCAGCAACATTTGGGGGCCCCGATCAACCTACAAACTTAGAGTGTTCCATGATCACCCTTTGCTTACTATACAGTACTCTACTTTAAATTTACGGTATTTTCATCTATACAGCTTATATTTATTCCTTAAACAGGGTGTCTAGTGACCTGGAAAACCTTAAAAACAGGGAAAAGTCAGGAAATTTGATCATGCAGTGAAAATACATGGAAAAGACAGAGAATTTGATTAAATTTAGAGAATTTTCACATATTCACACAAAAAAAATACAATTTTTTATCTACAAATATATAAGTAACGTATTTATTCCAGTTGATACACAACTCAAATCAATGTTATTACAGCTGTCCCAGTTGAGCATGCTAATCTCAATATTCAAGGTCAACATGTGATTTTCAAGTTGCCTTTTCATTGTTGTATCTTTAGCCAAAGTTGAGTCATGATTATGCGCATGCACGAAAAATTATTATGTTATAGGAAGAAGAAACTAAAAAAGAATGTGTCTCACTATAATATTTTAAGATGTAAAGGTGAAAGTTGATCTTTTAATGTTTCAATATTATCTAACTTAAATTTAACTTAGATCACATTATCTGGCAGGCCATCACTTTAGGTTGATATCTTTTAACACTTACATACAATGACATAATTTCAGAGTAGTACCGGTGTGGGTCTAAAAATATTGCATTAAATTGAGATCTTAATAAAATAAGATTTGAATACATAGTGACTGGATGAAGTTGTGAATTGGCTCTGAAAATCCTGGAAAAGTTGGGGGAATTTTAAAATATACTTTGGCTGGACACCGTGCTAGATTAAATATTTTCTCAAATACTTGTGTGCCCTTCTATATAAAAAGAAAAGAATTGAATGAATAAAATTTATATTTTCAAATTAAACTGTACATACATTTCTTAGAAATTTTATAAAATTGCATAGCAAGTAAATTACTATTATAAACATAGTAAACTTATGAATACTGGCTATTCGCCAAAGGCATAGTGTTTTTACTTAATCGTAATTTTGAACTTAAGCTTTTCACTTCCAATGTAGCAGAATAGAGATGAGACAGAATTGGTTCCCAAAGTGTTAATTTTCCATAAAATGGTTGAGTCACACGCATATTATTTATGATATTTTTGTCTTTCACCATCTTGTAGTTCCGAATGTAGTTCATTCAACCTCTAGTTCAGGGTAGTATATCATAATTATTTATTTTAGAAAATATTTTGATTGTGGAAGTAGTTCGTTGAGTTGCTCAAGTACTTGACCTTTATTCAGCTGACAAACATCCACGTGAAGAAGCTCTCCATACCGACAGTCCAGTTCTTCATTTAACCCTCTGAACAATCTCAATTTTCAATGCCCAAGTGATCTTAGTAATAATTCTAAGAATTATCTTCATCACAATCTTCATGATTAATAATTTTCCGCAGTGAGGCTGAAACTCCATAAATGACTGAAATTGTTATTGTTTTTGAAACTTTATTAAAGAAAGTTTGTCAATTCACAAGCACCATCTAATTTTTTTTATTGCCATATTTTTCTTAAGCATATAATTATTGAATTTCGCAAAAATACATTTGCTCCTATTGTTATTCCTGTTATTACAGTGTTCTATGCTGGCGTCCGGGGTTCAATCCTCGGTCCCGGCGAAGATTTATATGATTACCAAACCCTTCCTTCACTTTTGACAAGATATCTTGTGAATGGGGGGAATGTCAGGTTTCCACCGTGGTTCGAATTCCACGTTAAACTGTAGGTCCTCTATTTCATCTCACAATCACCCAACCATTACACATTAGGGTAAGTGCGTACAACCCGAACGGGTAGTAAGACGGGGTGCTAATAATAATAATAATAATGTTATTACAGTGTGTGTACACACAAGTTACCGTACTAATTGCAAATAAGGTCACGAATTTCCAATATTTTGTTAATAAATTCACTAAAATATTTTTGTTTGACTTTCCCACGCATTACGAACACGTCGAATGTCAACTCACCCGCTACCCATGATGCCATGTGCTAGCCACAAGTTGCCTGATTGTTTTTAACATGATACCAAGGACAAGGTTAATGTTCACCATCTAGTTAAATTTAATGTTGTGTGTGAGTGCATTATTCCTATATATGCATTATAAAATGTTCAACCGTTTACCGAAGGAATTTTGTGGTCAAAAAAGGGTCAGCAAGAAGTCACTAATTTTTGTTTCTCCAACTCAGTAGACACAGTGTATTAATATGATTTTTATCAAATACTCTTTACTTGAAACATAATTGAAGCTCATTTTCACAAAAATGCTTTGTTGTTGAGCTCTGCCAACCACATAATTGTATTCATCAAACTGTAAACTGCTAGGAAATAAGAGGATTCTACATCTACCTTACACTATTTGATTAAATATGTGGCCATTAGATGGAATAGATGTGCCACAGTGTATGCTGATAGTTGGGCAGAGTCAACAGAAGTTAATATTTCATATTTATTTTGAAATCATCATAGTTTTAGAGCAGCTTTACAGACCTCCTTTATGAATTCACCATGAGTTAAAGGTTTTTGTTCCTACCCAGCACATGTGAAACTTTGAACAAAGACACTAGCAGTAAACCACTCCACTAAAAGCCAAAGATTAATTAGGAAAAAGGACAGGTCCACACAACCAACATTTTAAAACAAAGCTAAGATATATATGTGTGTGACTTTCATCTCTCAATAGTTGTTTGCTTATTAGACAGATCACCACTAAGATGGGAATACACTAACATTATCTAAAAACGAAAACCAGGTAAAGCTCCAAAGATTAAATTTACAATATGCACAAAAGATAACATTAAACAAGCATTATAAGCCATTAAAGTATTTATAAAAATGAACCTATAACTTAAAGAAATAATAGAAAAACCACTTTTTAAAAATCTTTTAATAGTAATTTGAAAAAATATATTTTGTGTTCTCAATTCTCTTAATTTCCATAGTTTGGTATTTACTTGTTTTTAATTCTCAGGTCTTCAATTAAGATCTATCAAAGTTAATTTGGTTGTTATAAAAAAGTATGTGTAAGTACTGTATATATTTGAAGGTTTATTAGACACAAAGATTGATTTATAACTAGGATGTAGTTTTCTTAGGCAATCAACCAGTAGTCGACACTTGGTTAAGGTGCCTGTTTTGCTATGGAATTGATTTCTGATTACAGGGAGATTGGATTTCAAATCCTGGGCGAATGTAGGTGCCGAAGGTGGTTTGTTATAAGTTGATTTCTACTTAGCTTCCATGCAAATATGGACACAATTAGTCTAAATTTAAACTTTCTTGTCACAAACACTTTAATTGGTACCTGTGAACCTGTTTCAGTGGTCACACTGTCCAAGCTGTCACTCTCATAGTAGACTCGATTGCTTATAACAGAGTGATTAGGGCTCGGATTCTGGTCGGGTGTACTAAGGATGGTTTCCCTAAAATGATTTTAAACTCTCCCTTCATGCAAACACGGGTAAACTTTCTCTAATTTTTAACTTTCATAACTCATTAGTGTAATTAGTACATATGCTTAGAACCTTAACATGTACTAAGGTGCAGTGCTAAAAAATATAGTACCTGTATCAAACAAGTAGTGAGACAGGGTGACAAAAAACTTTGATGTTTTGTTTGAAGTGATATGGAAGATGCTGAAAAGAGCATCATGAAGGTGCAAGGCAAGAAGGTCATTGACACCGGAGGAGGATTCTTGCTGGAGGAAGATGACCTTGAGGAAGAACTGTTGAATATTCCACTGACTCAGATACCAGCGCCGATTGTTAAACCTGACCTTCCCACGTGTCTCGAATGCCAGGAACTGTTCCAGGACTCTTACCTTTTCCAGACGTTCGAGTACTCTGTGTGTGATAAATGCAGGTAAGTTAGTTGGGTGTATGAATGTGTGAAAGGAGTTCCGGTATTGCATAACCTAAGATTTCACGGTATTAAGTAGGTACCTTTGATCAAATTAACATTGAGGAACCGGTGCCGCACCGCAACTTTGTGACCTATACACAGTTGACTCTGGCCGAACATTGCAAATACTGCACAACTAAACCTCGTTCTTGGGGGAGTTGTAACTAGTCATCTTCTCCGCTGTTGTTGAGAAGCCCCATCTTGTGACGCCACTTTTGTACCTAGTCAGCACAGCCATCTGATGTTGAGGATGATCCTCATCTTCTTTCGTTGTCTCGTCCACGGCAGTCAGTATCGGTAGAGCATCTCGGGGTTAATTAATTAATGGTGGGGGGTAGAGGTATCCAGTCGATTTAAAAAAGAGGTTGTTTAGTTGAATTAGAAGTATATTATGATCCAGGATATTTGATTTAAAAACACGAAATGATTTTGCCATGGCTAAAGATAATTTAGCCACCTGGTCTCTACCTCTCCTATCTCCCATCTCGAGATTCTACACGTGACGATAAGGGCAATTGATAGTACAGATCTTAACTCCTTGCGGGCTAAACGGCTAGTGGTCCGTCTCTACCCTTCGCGTGCTAATCGCTCAATGTCCGCGTCTGACGCTTTCCTTACAGATAAGGTAAAACAAGGACGCTAAACCAAAGGCACTGATTGGCCAGTAGTCCGCGCCAAAACCTCCCTCTCCCGTGAAAAGCTGCACATGCAAGAACAGGTGCGTCTCCCAGCTTTCGGGTAAAGCTATTTATACATGGCACGAGGCATAAAATGAAAAGTAAAACTAATAAATTTGGATGACTAATATTCCAACAAGGACTTCAAATAATGAAAAACTATTAGATTATAAATTTAAAAGCCTGAAAATGAAGTTAATGAATTGAAATTTGAAACATATATTGCTTACAACTTTGGTTATGATTTACATAACTTATAATTACCATAAAACCCCACACTTTCTTATAATTAACCATTTGATATTAATAAAGATAATTAAATTAGGCCTAGATGAATGGAAAAGAACAATGTATTTATCAGTTTAGTACTCTAAGTAGCTTGAGTATATTAATATGTAAACTAAAGGAAAAACTAATATAATTTTATAAATGAAAGTTGAGAGCTAAGGGCCTAAAACCCTCACCACTTTACACAGTGTCATGTAACTTTGTACATGGTAGGCTTTTACGATGTGACACAATATAACCTAGCATCGTTCATACTTTTATGACATGACACAACTTAGATTCAAAGCTGATGAGATTTTTTGGACACAATATTTTCTAACCTCCAAAGCTTCAAGGTGTTATGGCCATTGGCCACACATCTATTTTATGGCTTAAAATAATAAACTTAACTTAATCCAACCATAAATGAAGAGCATCATAACAAAATCATTAAAGGGGTAGCTATTTTCACCCAAGACTTTGCATGGAGTGGAGTCTAGAAAAGTGGCTGCCCTTAACCACTACTTCAGGAACATAATCTGAGAGATTGCTGTCTTCATGAATATCTACAAAAATGTAGCCAGGCATAGTTCAAAAAAATGTGTACTGTGATTAATTGTATTGACATAATTATATATATATTTTTTTACTATGTGTTACTACCCATTCAGGTTATATGCTTATATACTTATTATGTTATTTGTTTTAGGGATGAGGAAGATTATAAGGAAAGTGTACCCGCATTTGTGTGGAGGGAGAGTGTAAAACCATTTTGGAAAAACCACCTTCTGTAGACCTACTGACCGCAGTTCAAATCACGATTCCTCCATCATTGGTAGTTTAGCCTTGCAAGAGTAGCACCTTAGACTATGCAGCCACCGAAGTGGGTCATGATAAATTATGTTAAATAGATACAGGCGGTTTCCTACTTTCATAGATAATGTGTTCTTAAAAATACTTAGAAAATTTGAATGTTATAAAGTGATTTCTGATCTCAGAGCATAGAAATATATTTACATTCTGCCCCCACCACCCCCACCCCCGCACTTATTTTTATAAAAGGGTAAAGGTAAAATGCAATATTGCACAAATATAACACTGACGAGGCTGCTAAAACTTGACTATCAGTTGGCAGCCAGCGTTACGGTGCGCGAACCGAAACCACGTTCTTCGATACCTCAAAATATTGGGTGGAAGGCAGTTTCAACCCACAATAGCTTGAAATGTTTCCTTGCCAAACCAATCATATACACAAGTATATTTCAGTAAACCAGGTCCATAGGGTCTTGAGTCGGAAGCAATTTTGGATGGAATTAAAGTTCAAGCCTGTAAAAATGTATCGGCTCTGACCTAAAAGTAAAAACTTATAACATTATAATAATATTTGATAAATATATTATTTTAATTTTACACTTCTTAAAATTTTTTGTACCAATGTTTGTAATTAAAATTGACATATTTAAATATAAATTTGTGACCTGGCGGTCTGATTACCTAACCCTTTCTTCACCTCTGACAAGACATCTTGTGAATGTG
>CABFOW010003682.1:0-26708 GCA_902141385.1 Timema californicum | reverse complement strand
CCCATGACTTCTTTGGTGCTGACTGACAGCTTTGAAAAGTTACCAGGCCAAATTATGTATCCCTACGCCGAACCATATGATCTTCAAAAACATGTGTTTAGCAGCTATAACTCCTGACGGTCAAAATGTAGGTATATACCTAAATGTTGACTGTCAAAAGTCAGCTGTGAGCTGTCAGTCAGCACCAAAGAAGCCGTGGAGCTACTGTAACTTGCAGAGAAGGGTAGGGTCGGTGGCAAGGTAGATGATTGGGTTTGAAATGATACTGGAGGTTCCATTTTTTGGGTTTATTAATAGCGCTAAGAGCTAATACAGAATGTGATATTAAAAGGTGTTACTTATACATATGCACTCATGAGAGAACCAGCTAAGTCAGGAATACTTAAAATGTTTTGCTCGACTGACACCGCTCGCCCCTTACAGACTCGACCTGGTACGCTGGGAACAGCGATTGCCCTCTCGTACAAGTATCAATGATGACACAATGTTCTAATCCGTACAGTCCGGCGATGGGCAGAGTAACTGATTTTGAAAAAGATATTAATCAGGGTGTCCAGCGACCTGGAAAACAGGGAATTTGCTTGGTCAGGGAAAAGTCATGGAAAAGTCAGGGAATTTTATTAAATTTCTGGAAATTTTACATTTTATCTATAAAAAGCCAAATATTTTGATTCACAATAGTCAAAATAACACTTCTTCCAGTTAATACCTACCTGGAATCACTTTCACACCATTGTCCATGTTGAGCAGACTAATATCACTTCTCAAGGTCAACAAGTGAGTTTTGTGTCTTTCCACCCTTCTGCCACGTGTCTTTAGCCAAATTTGAGTCATGGATATTGATATGTACAGAATTTGACTAGGCCTACATTTTAAGTAGAAGGAACTAAGAATGACTCTGTCCCACAACTATTTTAAAACGTTCTTGCTTGAGGCAATCTTTTAATGACTCAATACAATTTTACTGAAATCTATTTTTAACTTGAAATAGTCCATTTCCCCTGAGGCAGAAATTGTTTAATCCCTTTATTGAGTGACACAATTTCAGAATGTATATGTATCTAGAAAAAAAACAACCTATTTAATCTGTGATCTTAAAAACATATTTTTGTAATATACTTAATATCGATAAATAGTGGTCTGGGAAAAAGTAAATTGGGTCTGGAAAACTTGGAAAAGTCAGGGAATTTAAAAATATAGTTTGGCTGGACACGCTGTTAATGTGTCTGACCTGATAACCATAAAATAAAAGCTCTTATAGGCTAATCTGGCCTAGTTATCGCACAACTGAAACAAGACTGTTGCGAGTAGTTATAACTTTTTCATAATGTTTATAATTCATTAAAAGTTTGCTTGGCCAGTTCTTTCAGTCACTTAGATTCAACGAAGTTATTCAAATTAAAATAAACATCCCAATCTAGCTCAGAGCTGTGACAATCTTATATCAATGTTGGCCGCAAGGTGAGCACAAAATTTAAAAAGTTGAATATAAACTAACATTTTAGCTAAACATATTTGTTTTTGATGTTTTGTAATTTACAAAGCTGACATTTTTCAGACGTTGAATTTTTTTATTTAAAAATAAAATAAAAGGCAAACTAAAGTGAACTTTGTATAATTTAGGTAGAGGAGAGAGCTTTAGAAGTTTGGGGGACGGAAGAAAAACTTCTTGAAGAGAAAGATCTGCGTGAGGAGAAGAAGGGTAAATCCAAACTCAAGAAATATAACAAACAAATCAAAGGTCTGTATGGCTACACAACTCATTGCTAAATATTAAGTATTCTCTAGCACAAGTTTATCAAGAGCTATATTATTTTATTTTGATTTAAAAATGACACCTGGATATGATTCAAATTGATTATTGAATTTTAAAAAAACACCCAACCTAAAGAAGCTGGACTGTTCAGTTAGATTGAATTAAATGTGTTTATTTCGGAAAAGTTTTTTTAAGCCAAACTAAGTTTTTAATATTTGTAAATAGGAATTATTGTTTGTGGAAAAAAATTTATATTATATTATTACTCTCTGTAGTATAAAAAAATAAGTTACCCTTTTAAGTGTAATTGACTCAACTGCACTCTAATAAACATATATTGAATTATAATTGGTCATTTCTGCTGCTCTGTAGCAGACTTATGATGAAGTCGACTCCACCTTTGATGTTTATTCAGATTTAAATATGTAGGTTTGGTGTCCTAGTGGTCCAGGGGTAAGGAGTCAAGACTTCTGCGCTGCGGGTCCAGGGTTCAACCCTTGGTCCTGGCACATATATTATTACCAAACCCTTCCTTCACCTCTGACAAGACATCTTGTGAATGTGGGGAATGCCAGGCCTCCACCGTGGTTCAGATTCCACGTTAAACTGTAGGTCCTCCATTTCATCTCACAATCACCCTACCATTACACATTAGTAGGGGTGTGTGAAGGTCACTTTTTAAATGCGAAGCGAATCTTGAAACTAACGAAGGAAAGTCGAAGTTACCTGGGATTTTGGCTGTCACTTAATGCCACTTTTAATTTTTAAATTAATTATTTTTCTAGATCTTGTTAGTAACAATTTTCTTATTTGTTACTTAAAGACTATATTAATAACTAATGCATACAGGATTACTGATAAGCTAACTTTTCAATCAAGTTTTATTCTGGATATTGAAAATTGACACCTGGACACAGGAATCAAACCCGGGAGCTTTGGCTCGATTTGGGTTCGATTCCCCTGTCCAGGTATCATTTTTCAATTCTCAGAATATGATCTAGATGGAGTAATCATCATTAAAAACATAATTAATAGCTTTGGCTATTTGATTCTTAATTAAGTTTTAATTTTTATTTACATCTTGGAAATTTATAATATTATTTTGGAAACTTTACATATGCATGTCTTTGTTTCCTACTTTTTGTATCAGCCATTTTTAATAATAAAGATAATGTGAAGAAGCTATGAAAAACTTCTGTGTCAAAATGCACTTGTAAATTTGTCACAAATAATCCCAAAGAGATAGAATATTAAGGACCAAACATTAGACGCGATCTGAGATGATAACACAACTAAAGCACTTTCTCTACTTCATAGCAGTGACCATGGTGTTATTTCTTTATACATATTTTTAATTTTACAAAATTATGTTGGTGATAGTGAATATATTATATTAACATTTACTCACTTGTTTTTTATCCATGCTAGTCATTGTTAAAGTTCTGTTTAGTAACTGTTTTAAAATTATTAACTATTGAAAAGTTATCTAAGTTTTATCCTTCATTCAAAATTTTTCGAATATGCGCAGGTTATTGTAGATGTCGAAGCCGAAGGAGATTTGACCTTCGACTTCTCAAAGCTTTGCACACCATTACACATCAGTGTAAGTGTGTGCAATTCGAACAGGTAGTAAGACACGATGCTAATAATAATAAAAATATTAAGGTTATGTGGTATAGAGCACTAGGCTGAATCATTGTTTAAATTAGGAGGGATAGCCAGCACACTACTCTACAGTCTACTCTCCTGACCTGATGAAGCTGTCTGTGACAGTGAAAGCTTGTCCTTAAAAATATGTTTATGTGTTTTTTAGTGTTATATCTAAACAATTTCTACTCCAGTATCACCAAGGTAAGTGTGCTGGCTATCCCTCCTAATTTAAACCATAATAAAAATATCAATAATAGTAGTAATAATAATAGGCATAAAAAATTAGGAATGGAATATCAATTCCCTAAGAATATTAAAGATTCGGAAATATTTCTGATTCAAGAACCAATTCTGTAAAAAAAAAGTGTTAATTTTCCAACAGAATTTTTTTTAGAGCTCCAGTTGTGGGGTGACCTGGCGGTCTAGGGGTAAGGTGTCAGACTTCTGTGCTGGCGGCCGGGGTTCAATCCCAGGCCCCGCCACAAATTTATCTGATTACCAAACCCTTCCTTCACCTCTGACAAGACATCTAGTGAATGTGAGGAATGCCAAGCCTCCACCGTGGTTCGGATTCCACGTTAAACTGTAGGTCCTTCATTTCATCTCACAATCATCCTACCATTACACATTAGCGTAAGTGCATATAACCCGAACGGGTAGTAAGACGCGGTGCTAATAATAATAATAATCTAATTGTGCTTATTGGTGGTCCAGAACCAATTATTACTATAGGATGAACTTACCAGCCTAGACCAACCAAATGTATGAATGTTATAATGAAAGAATTATAAGAACGAATGTTAACATTTAATCACTGTATCTTCTATTATATTTACATTTCTTATGTTCATAACTATTTCAAGATTGGGATTCGAAGATAAATTGAAGATTTGGATTTGATCCAACTGTAATAAAAATTAAGACTTAATGTCTGCAATTTATGGATTTAATTCAGGATTTTCAAGACTGCATTTTGTTCAATAAATGTCTAAATGGACAATTTCGAGTGAATTCAATTCAAAATTTTGTGAATATAATTAAGAATTTTTCTCAGGGTTGTTGGTTTTATAAATGTCGAAATGAATGCCATTCTCAGTGGATACAATCCAAAAATCTACAGATTTAATTCCATTTAATAAAGTGGATACAGTTTAATATTTTGGAGATATAATTTCAGAATTTTTCTTGAAGTTGTTTATTCAAGAAATGTCAGAAAGGAGACCACTCTGAGGAAGGTACCTCTGGATGTGAGAAATAATGTCAAAAATTAATTCATTTTCTTCTTTTCCAGCACTTCGCATGTCGGTACGTAGTAGTCTGTATGACCGAACCACTAATGTATCTCACCAGCACACCTTCGGACCAGAGACATACAATGAGGAAGATGACAACTATGCACGGCGATGTCGGACGTGCGACTATGAAGAGACGTTTGAGAAGATGTGATTTGAAATGCACAGCTTTGCTACGCACACACTTTTCAAATGAGCCTTCAATGATTGGCATTGGAATTTTGGCGGCTACTTGGATATTATGTTTGAAATCAACTATCCATGTATGTTTTGTCTTGAATTAGGGTTTGAATCCTGGCCTACAACTCCTTAGCATCTCAAAATAAAGCTAGTGTTAAGACCAGAATGGAGGTAATCAGCATGATAAAAGTAGTCATACCCCTGGCGCAAATAGCCCATTATGTAAATCACTATTGTAAACTTTGTATTGCACATGTCTATTTATCTGGTGTGGGCTTAGTCAAATTCTTGCATGTCATAAGATGGGCAAACCACCTCTTAAAAAGGTTTAATTTGAATCCTGTGAGTTCAAAATATTTTAATGAAATAGGAAAGAAGGTGAAATACGAGATATTTGGAGTCGAATCATTATAATCGCTGTCCCAAGAGGAGATGATCCAATTTTTATGTCGGATGTTTGGAAAGTTTTAATTTATAATGTCAATGAATTAATATGATAGCATAAATGAAGTATACTTTATGAAAATAAAAATACTAACATTTTAATTCCACATGGCATCCTCCCTGTACAGGAAGTTGACTTCAGTGATGCCAATTTAGATGCGAGATGAAAACTTCACTGAAAGACTATTGTTTCACCATTGTTCTTTCTTGATGATGTGGTGTTAACATAATAGGGTTTACAAATGGCTAGCTAAGTGGTTATCCGAGACTTGGATGTGTTGACAATTTTAAAATAAAATGGGTTTTGTGTATTTTATCAACCAATATTATTGTGTTAGTAATTCACTTAACAAATAAATAGTCTAATAGTGCAATAATTTTTATTATAATTGTTATTTTGTATAAAGCCATTTCAATATTTTTTCGTCTTGTTGAGTTCCACCTTTATATCGTTGGTTCCACATAGAGATAGGCACTTTGAAGTGAAATCTATCAAATATTTCTATAATAACAACCAATTGATGGACACATCATTTGAAAGAAAGGTATTTTAATCAATGGTCATCTTTACTATTTTTGTGAATCAAGTCTTAATATTTGTTCAAGTTATCCACAGTTTTTTTTATACACTAATGGAATATGGATAAGATAGGTATTAAGAGGAAATGTACCCAAATGTGTGTGGATGGGGAGAAGATCATCTACAGCCATCTTGCGTGTCAAAACCTACTACACCCGATCCCCTTGTTATTAGGAATTTAGTCTAATGTGGCCACCAATGTGGGTTTCAAATATGAAAATGAATGATTGAATGAAATTATTTAATTTCTATTCTAAGTTGAAAAAAAAATTCCACCTCTATTGAGTTAGGTTATTAAACTTGACCCTTTTCCTGCTGCGGGTGTGATTCAATGTTTGATCACAATGAATTATTGTAATGTCATCTATCAAACCACTGTACTCTTAATTAGTCTGAATACTCCATATGGAAGTTAATAGATGAAGCTACCAGTTAAATGCTATACTATTACCATGAATCAAGTAATAAATAACAAAAATATTGTTCGAGTACAAATAGAAAATGGCTGTGTTCTACACACTCCAAGGAATGGGCATTTTCTAATAAGTTTTAAAATATATATTTGACATAATAATCAAGTATTTAATAAATAAGCTTTTAGTCATTTTTTAATATAAAATTATCAATTAAATGCAAGAGAAATAAAATTGTAAGTAGTGTTTGTTCATGATAGGTTCAAAAATCATGTTAAAGTTTCGGATTGCCAACAATTGTAAAAGATCACTGTTTTGTTATAGATTAAGTTTTTTTAAATTATAAATGTAAAAATATAAGTTTTCTCACCCTATTTCATTACTTTTAATAATGTCCTATTACTGAATACGAAACAATATTTTAATCCTAATTAAAAATACTTATTTATTTTGGAATGTTACCGTATCTGTGATGTGTAATATAGTGCATACATTAATACCTTTTAATACACACACATTTACTTGGAAAAGAGAAAATACCTGTTTATATATATAAAAAATACATTATTCTATTGTATTTCGAAATATTTAACTGAATAAAATATTTTCATCCACTGCATGGTTGCATCTATTTAAAGAACTTGTTTCTGTCATGATCAATCACATGGATTAAATTCGTCGATAGCCATTTTGAAGCTATGTTCGTTAGACATTTTGTGAAAGTGCTGTGAATAACAACTTTTTAAATCATAAAAAAGCTTTGTGCCCAATCTCAAATAAATATAAATATTGGCCTAAATTACAGTAGTTAAATCACATTCATACATTACTGTATATTTTCATTACAGTTATCCAAGGTGACAGATGTCAGTGTAGGAATAAATTAGGGACTATTTTTAATAACATTTTTAGCTGTCATCTCAAGTAAACTAAAGTCGTGAATGTACTATAATTGGCCCATGATGATAGAGGTTTCTTATAACTCATAATGATTCGCAGTAAATGTGACAATAATTCAAACCCTGACCTCTACATTACCAGACAATATTGACCCTTTAGCTTCATTGTTAATCTTTTCTTTTTTTAACTTGGCAAGTTGAATGGCCAATAACCAAATTGTCAAATTCAAGCATTTTAAATAAAGAAGAAAATGCTTAAGTAACTAAACTAGGCTTTAGTCTATATAGCATTTTAAATAAAGAAGAAAATGCTTTAGTAACTAAATTAGGCTTTAGTCTATAATTGGAATGAATGGATTTTTAGGAATGACTTTATTTCAAAATATAGCCTTGTGAAACTCTCTAAAGAGTTATTTGACATTTACACTTTAAGATGAATTAAATTAAATGTTAAAATATAAAAACTGTAAATGTAGTGATAGTTATATTAAAACAGTTTGATTCCTTTTTATCTTCTGCGCCTACTCCTTCGGGTTCTGAAAACAGAATAAACCAGATTATTAATTAAAGTATGCATATCACTTTAGAATTAAGATGGATTCACATGTTTGCTGAAAATAGACAAGAGAATCTGCCCGAGTAGTTCAGCAATTAACACGCTGTATGTTGACCCACGAAGCATTGCAACACTAACCCAAAACATTTCACTATCAACATATTTTATATTGATTAAACATTTACTTTCTATCAGTGTCACCCACCTCGGTGGCGTAGTTGGCTAACGCGCTTGTCGTGTTGAAGCTCGGCCGCTGAGGACGGGAAGATCGAGGTTCGAATCTCAGTCGGGTGAACTGGGGGTGGTTTTTCCTAAATGGTTTTCCACTCTCCCTCCACGCAAATGTGGGTTCACTTCCTCTAATTAAACCTTCCCAATTCCTAATCCATTAGAGTAATTAGTACTTAAAGCGTATAACCCGAATGGGTAGTAAGACGCGGTGCTAAATATAATAACAATAATAATAATCTATCAGTGTCATGAAACAATCCAATACATCAATACACACGCTTTCCAATAATGACTATTTGAAATAGGCCCTATCCCCACAACAGCCAACAAAGCTATGTGCTTTCAAATGCACATGCATACTGTTTTGGGATGGTTGGTTAGAGCTCGATTTGAATTTAAATCCCAATATTTTCGGATGAAAATGCTTTTAATCTGAATATATTTTTTAATTAACAAGCCACAAGAAACACCCTCTTCGATTTCTTTCACACAAAAGTTTATGCTTCTCTTGTATTATATTTAAAATGTAAAAGTTTGATATTTGTGGTTTAAAATTTACCTAAAATTTGATAAATAAATAATAAAACTAAAAACAAATATAGAGATTATATTTAACTGAAAGGTTTGAATTGGGTTTTTAAGGTCATAACATAAGCTTTAATTTGATCCAAAGTAATCAAAATTGGTTCATAAATTATTAATTTAAGAATATTTTATGTAATTATAACCTAAATCAAAGCAACTCTATTATCAAGAAAAGATTTTTTTTTCTCTTCAAAATTGCACTATGGGTCATTATTTATGAAAGTTAAAATTTGAAGATATATAAAAAGCTTTAGCTTGCTTGTACATACACATTTAGAGGAATAGGATATAAAGAAAATCTGAGGTGTAAGGGCATAGTGATAGTCTCATGTTACCAAAGCAAATGTAAAAACTATAATTACACTAATGTAGGTAAATTAAATGCTTATATTTCCATATGACACTGTACTCACTTCTTAGGTCCTTTCACAAAGCACCAGTCAACTCCGATTTTCTGACCAAGGATTTCAGTTCCATTTAAAGAGTCTCTGGCTTTCTGGGCTTCGTTGTAGGTTTCATACTCCACTAAAGCATATCCCTGAAATAGATAGTTAACTACAACACCAATCAAATAACAGTTATATTTAAAAAGAAATGAAACCTATTTTACTACAGCAGTGTAAGGGTGTCCAAAGCTTCAAAACTTTGACTTAGCTTTGAAACAAGTACTAGCTTCGACTTCACTTTGAATTTTTTTTTTGCTACAATCATGAAAGCTAAATTATTACATTTATGTTTAATTATTGACTTGTGTGCTGTTATAGTGGAACCTGACTAATTCTAAATAGTCTTTTAATTCAAATTTTTCACCTGGTTCTGGAAATTTTGTATTAAAACAATGTTAAAAAATTGTGGATGATTCAAATTTTGCTATGGTTAATTCAAACTTTTCGTAAGTAAGAATATACTGTGCAATATTGTTTTCCTATTTCTAGTTGTGGCGCTGTGTTGTTCTCCTATTCCTCTCACCCACTTTGGTGGCCACGTGATCTAACACACTATTCTCACAGTAGACTAGACTGCCGATAACAGGAGATCGAGGTTTGAATCTCAATTGGCTGTACTGAGAGGGATTTAATCAAAATAGTTTTCCACTCTTCCTCCAAGCAAGTGTGGGTACACTTCATCTAAATACACTCTTTCTAATCAATAAAACAATTAGCATAAATTAGTACATAAGTGAATAACCCAAAAGGGTAATAATTAAGATGTGATGCTAAAAAATAAAATATATTCCTTTCTCTATTTCTCATCCTATCCATTCTTGTCACTCCTATAATACTTCTCGAAAATTCCATAGGCTTGAATTCTTTTTTCATCCTGCTCTTTCATTACCCACATTTACGCACAATATGTTAATAATGGTTTTAGTATATATACATTACAAATCAATATTTATATGGAAAAAAACTAAAGTAATTAAATTGTGATAGCAGCTTGATTTATCAGAATAAAACTAAATATTGTACAAACAATTGTGCAAAATAAGTTTTTTAAAGCCATTTTTCCACATAAAGTTATATAAACCATAATTTTTTTTCAAGCATAAAACAATAAAAAAAATTCAAACTTTGATTTGGCTTTGAGAATATTTAATTTATTTGATTCAAGTTTGCTTCGAATTTAAAAAGTGGACTTTGAGCACCCCTACAGCGGTGTTTCTAAACTGGCGCATGAAAGGTTTCAGGGGGCACTCAACATACTGCTTGGTTTTATTGATAATTTTTTTTTTTTACCAAAGTAAGTCTGATTAACAAATTAACACAATTATTTTGTCTTGGTATCATGGACTTTACTAAGCCTTTATTTCCCTTTGTCATGGATTTGTCTGGCTTATCGTTTATAAGCTTTGTTAAAAGTTGCCAGGGAAACTTGATAAGGATGTTGGAGTTGATGAGATAGTAGAGGAAGCAAAGCTGGTCATGCGATGAAGATGTAGGAGGAGAGAATACCAAATAGAATGATAAATATGAAGTACAGTAGCCCCACGACTTCTTTGGTGCTGACTGACAGCTCACAGCTGAGAGCTGACTTCTTTGAAAAGTTACCAGACCAAATTATGTATCCCTACGCCAAACCATATGATCTGCAAAAACATGTGATTAGCAGCTGCCACTTCTGACAGTCAAAATTTAGGTATATACCTAGATGTCGACTGTCAGAAGTCAGCTGTGAGCTGTCAGTTAGCACCAAAGAAGCCATGGGGCTACTGTATGTAGGAAAAAGACCACATGGGAGATAGAGAGATGGGAAGAGCAGATAAAGAAAGCATGCAAGTGAGAAGAGAAGAATAGTGGAAGGATAAAGGAGGATAGAAACTGACCCGTCAAAAGGCTGGAAACATTTGATAATGATGATGATGACCCTTTCACTTTGATACACAACTTTTTTAATGTATCTACCCAAGATGACCTATGTTTTGAATTATTTTAAAAACCATACCTAAAACCAAGAATCAAACATGGGACCTTGGCTTAGCTTTTATGTTAAAGTATGATTTTTAAATTATAAATTTAATTGTGTTCACCTTCAAACAAAAATTCCCCTAATTTACAATAATTTACACCATGTGTGTTGATATTCAAGGAATTTGTTTCCTAGTGATCTTGGACAAATCAATCAGTTTTGTTTCAGTTTTTATCTTTTATTAAATATACTTTTTAGTTGTTTTTTCCGACTATGGCACAGCATATAAACAAAAACATGTTTATAAAGTGAAGTATGTGTGGAAAAGGGGTGAATTTGAAAATTATGAGGAGTCGGGGATAAGGATTGAAACATTTAAGGGTGTATGGCCCAAAATTAATTAATTAATTATATATATATAAATATATATATATTTATATTAGTAGGTCTTCTTAAACCAAACTTGGATCAGTGTATTAAAAATAGATTAAATGTATATTTCAAGCACAGTGTTTACTCAAAGTTTGAAATTTTGGCATCTTGTGCAACAATTTTAAGGAAAACCAAATGATGCAAGGATTTGGAATGTTAGAAGTACTTAAGGAAGTTTATTAATAGGAAATGATTTTATTTAAATGAACCTTCAATAGCGTAAAAAATTGCCAAATAAATGCAATATTCAATTAATTATTTTGTATACTTAAATCTGTGTAATAAATGGGGGTAGAAATCAATTAATGCCGACTTGTTTTAACTTTATAAGGGTACTTCAGTCACATTAATATTCAATCTGAAACTCATGAAAATTGATACAAGTTGAGGTGCTACATATTTTGCCCCCGGGTTTTGGAAATATATCTGATACAAACCCGCAATAGCCGAAACAAAACGGCCCGGTTAGAGCAGAGCAGACAACTCATCCCTTCTCACTCCAAGTCACTAGCTGTCTGTCCTTGAAACCATACATATGTTGCAAGTGGTTTTGGCATGTTTGTAAAGCTCGTCGCCCTGAACTATCACCATCTCTCTTTAGGGATTATTATTTTCAAGTCAGTGTAGAAAGTGCTACTATTGATGAAAGGATTTTTTTCAGTGTGGCTGAGTGTAATTGCATTTAATGTCTTTAGAGATGTGTGAACTGTATTAATTGTGGAAAAACAGGCAGGCCGGTTTAGTACGAGAGTGATACCTTAAATCGTTGGGCCAGTGAAGCAGGTGTCATTAAATTGATTTGCAATATTTAAGAGTCATAAAAATCTACACATGAGTTTAAGAGTCCTTGTCACATTACAAATATTTAAAAACATGATAAAACATAAGGTTTGTCTTAGGTTGTTTGAAAAGGAAATATTAATTTATGTTTACCACCAATGGGCTCAATTGGAAGGTGTGTTGTATAAACATGGGATGTTGTGAGTAGCGAATGGCATAACAGGTGTTGTGACGAAAGTTATGGTGAATCAATGCACAAATAAACAAGAAGCGCTGACACTAAAAGGAGGTTTCGGCAGTCCATAGCTAGAGACCAGGCCGGTCGCCCAGTTTAGATGGGGGTGCGGGGGTTAATTCCTTGGGGCTGACTTTGAAGATTGTAAGCTAGGAGGTGACGAGGCCACGCAGGCAAAGTCCAGTCGGGGCTGCCACTCGAGCCCAAGGAACCAAGTTCAACGACCGTGCAGAGACCGCCCAACAGTCAGTCAGGCCATAAGTAAACCTTGTAATACTTTGTTTAGAATATTAGTATTAATAAACCTTTAAAACCCAACTCTTAACGCCAATCACAGACACACACAAGTAATCCTATCATCACCCCCCCCTTCCCCCGGTCAAAGACATCCTGACATATCTCCAGGCCCACATAGTTAGAGCTGCAGAAGGGGGTAGGTGACAGTTATAAGATATGTGGATGATGCTATACAACTATTTTTGGGAGTAAAATCAGTTAAAAATTAGAGATGGGATGCATCCAATATTTCTTGAATCTGAATCTTAAGTTTTCTTTAGAATCTCAAATTCAAATTTGAATCTTTAAAAGTATAACATTTTAGTTAAAGTGAAAATAATTAAAATTTAATTTAAAAAAATTGTTTAAGTCTTGGTGCCAATGACAAATGATATTAAATTCTTTGAACTATAAAATGACACCTGGACATGGGGAGTTAACCCAGGACCTTTGGCTTAGTATGCCAATGCTTTAACCACTGAGCTCTCCAGTAATCATCCCGTGCCCAGAGCCATTCTTCACTCATAAATTAAGGCAGAGTCTGTGATGGACATGTGGAAATCGTCAGCTACAATTTAAAGAATATGGTATTTAGATGTGGCTATAACCATAAATATCCCTTTGACTCAACTAATTTCGACCAACATTTCAAGTTATTACCTAACTGATACGAGAGTAAAATACTGGAAAAACGACACACAAAAAACAACTGGTCTTTGAATATGTTATGTTAATATTGCACTTACTTTCAAAAAGCCTGTGCGCCTGTCCAAGTTCAAGTTTAGATTTTTGATCTCTCCGTATTCCGAGAACTTGTCATGGATATCATCTTCCTGGGCCTCTTCATGAACAGACGTCACAAACAAAATCCAACCTTCCACGGCTAGAGACAAGATCAAACAAGAGTTTATTAGCGCCGCGTCTTGCTACCCGTTCTGGTCATACGCATAAGTACTAATTACACTAATGGAATAGGAATTGGGAAGGTTGAATTAGAGGAAGTGAACACACATTTGTGTGGAGGGAGAGTGGGAAACCATTTGGAGGATGCCAAAGAAAGAGATGAGAGGAGTTGATAACAAAGCGTGCAAGTAGGAGGAGAAGAATGGTGGAAGGATAGAGGAAGATGGAGGGATTTTACTAAACTGACCGAGCCACAAGCTGGAAACGGATTATGATGATTGGTAAGTTTGAGACAACTATCATTCACAATTTTAAACATGGAGGGTGAATTATATATAGGAAATTCACCCATATTTGCATGAATATAGGATGGTAAAAATTGCATACCAGTGCACCCAGCTGTGTTTAAAAACCCTTATATATCTAAGGCCGGCAACTAAGTCTACTCTTTATTGTATGACCACTAATGCAGGTAGTGTTTTCCAGAACTTGAATTTCATCAATATTTTCTTTTCCAGTATAGTGATAGCTAAAATATTTTATAAACCTTTTTATAGAGCTGAGATGCTCGAATCTTACGGGAGTCAATAGATATGAGATTAATAAAAAAAATCACCTGCTTTGGTGGTCTAACCCACTACTCCCGTGTTAAACTAGACTGCCGAAGACGGGGAGATCAGGGTTCGATCCCGGTCGGGTGCACTGAAGGTAGTTTTCTAAATGGTTGTCCACTCTCCCTCCAAACAAATGTGGGTGCACTTCCTCTTAATTAAACCTTCCTAGTCCCTTGCCCATTAGTGTAGTTAGTACATAGGCGTATAACCCCAATAAGTAGTAAGACACAGTGCTATAAAAATCAAAAAAGTATCCCAAATACAATATAATGAAGACCTTGACTTGATAAACGATAATAATTCTAATCAATTGTTAAACGGAATTAGACGTTTATACTCTCGTGTGATTGGGAAAATAACAAAAAGACAAAAAAAAATATGTATAAATATATAATTTATTTATTCAAAAAGGTACAGCTTTGTTTTGATAATGTAACAGATATGACAAACCAAATTTAGAGCTACTCACTTTGCTGACCATATGGTCTAAGAGGCTACTCTCGCAGTAAACTATGGACTGCCGATGACGGGGAGATTGGGGTTCGAATCTTGGTTGGGTGTACTGAGGATGGTTTTTCCAAAATTGTTTTCCACTCTCACTCTACACAAATGAGGGTACACTTCCTTAAAAATATAACCTTCAGAATCACTAAAACCATTAGGGTAATTAATACTGAGGCGTTTAATTCGAATGAGTAATAATACGCCGTGCTAAAAAAAATAACATTTGTTAGTGGTACCAAGTCTCGAATAACTTTTTCAAACTCCAATTTGAAATATTTTGATCACGGTATACTAAAGTTGTACATTAAAAAAAAAAATCATGCATTAAAATTTAAATTCAAAAGAAAGTTTAATATTCGGATCTGAGAACTAAAGTAGAATTTGAGAGAAAATTTACCCACATTTATGTGGGAGGAGAGTGGAAAACCATTTAAGAAAAGACAATCTTAGGACATCCAGCCAGGATTCAAACCCAACCTCTTTGTCCCCATAAAACCATATATTATAGTATAAACACACACACACACACACACAAGTTGAAATACAGACTTCAGCCAATCCTCCATTCAAACTGATTGCTCGTTCCTAACATCACTAACTAATTAGTTAAATGTTTTGAATTGATTTAAATTTTAAACTTTGTTTAATCTCTGTGTAAAATATTATTAGATCCAACCTCAGCCACAATTAGTCTCTTCTTTCTTGAATTCAAATATTATGGTAAGAAAATTTGTAAATAGCCTTGATACAAAGCAGGACATTTTTGTAGAATTTAATACACATTATTTGTAAAATTTAATGAGCGTTTGAATGTTATATAAATTAAGTTTTTGGAGTCCAAAAAGATCAACTTTACACTAATCATGGAATTGATGAACACTCGTAAGAAATACTAGAAAATTACTTGGAGTTTACAAAAACTTGTAATGAATACACTTACTAAAAAGTAATGATATTTAGCACCGCGTCTTACTACCCGTTCGGGTTATACGCTTTAAGTACTAATTACACTAATGAATTAGGAATTGGGAAGGTTTAATCAGAGGAAGTGAACCCGTATTTGCGTGGAGGGAGAGTGGAAAACTATTTAGGAAAAACCACCCCCAGTTCACCTGACCGAGATTCGAACCTTGATCTCCCCGTCCTCAGCAGTAGAGCTCAACACGACAAGTGTGTTAGCCAACTACGCCACCGAGGCGGCTTGCTAAAAAGAAAAAACATACACTTTACCCTGGTTAAGTGTGAGCTTTGCAGGATAAATAAAGGCTGTTGTTATTGTTGTTGGTGACCTGGCGGTCTAGGGGTTAAGGTGTCAGACTTCTATGCTGGCGGCCGGGGTTCAATCCTCGGTCCCGGCAAAGATTTATCTGATTACCAAACCCTTCCTTCACCTCTGACAAGACATCTTGTGAATGTGAGGAATGCCAGGCCTCCACCGTGGTTCGGATTCCACGTTAAACTGTAGGTCCTTCATTTCATCTCACAATCACCCAACCATTACAAATTAGCGTAAGTGCGTATAACCCGAACGGGTAGTAAGACGCGGTGCAAATAATAATAATTATTATTATTATTGTTGTTATTATTTCTAAGTATGAGCCTTACTTATATCACTCATGTGATACTTATAAGTCTATTCAAGGTTTATTTCAGTTAACAGTAATTTTGGTGCTACTGATATAAAAACATTAACCAAGGATGTAAATAAGTTACATAATTGGAAAAAGGGCCGAGAAGGAAATTGGGAGATAACAAAAATGATTCTTACATCTTTGGGGTCCAGGTTCTTCCCCGTCGCCGTCAACGTCCATGGTTTCATATTCCCTGATATCTTCTCTTGCAGAATTCTCTGTCCCGAAACCTCGACCTTTCCTTTTCTTTGCTTTCTCTTTGAGCCTCGCAATACCTTCTGGAAAATGTAAGAATTGATTTGTTACAAAAACAACAGTTAATTGGCTCGCGTCATTATTTCAATAGAACTGTATTGTTTGGTAAATTAATTTCGCTTTAATAAAAAAAAAGTGCCATCTAAAACATGATTCATGTAAAACAAACATATATTTTCAAATGGAGTATTGATGAAGGGAATGCTGTACGTTATATTAAAAAAATCACACCTGGACAGGGACTTGAACCATGGTTGTCCAGCTTTAGCTCTTTTATCTGATAGCTTGGGATCTTAATTGATCACACGTACGTAGGTGAAGAGTTCCGCATGTCCATCACAACCTCTGTCTTAAAATATGAGTGAAGAATGACCCTGGGCATTGGACGATTCCTGGATAGCTCAGTGTTTAGAGCATTGGGGTACTAAGCCAAAGGTCCTGGGCTCGATTCTCGTGTCCAGGTGTCAGTTATCAATCCAAAGACTGTGATATTTTGATGCGACTCTAACCATACTTAGCAACTACAATAGCTCTGCTGTTTAATCCAGCTGTATGTGCCAACCTCTAGTGACCGAGTTATTTAGAAATTGTTTCATGTCAGTGTGACAACTATTTAACTAACCGCACCAGCGGTAGAATTGTCTATAGTGTCACTCTGACAATAGAATATAAGTTTACCGTTGATGATAGGGAAATTGGGTTTGAATTCCTGTCAAGTGTAAAAAGGGTGTTTTTCCTAAAACGGGTTTTCACTTTCCCTCCCCGTGAATGGGTGTACACATCTTCTTTAAGTAAACCTTCCTTATTACTAATAATGCATTAGCATAATTAAAACATTTAGTAAAACCATGTTAGACCAAACCCTGGTAGTTCGAAATTCCTGATAATCCGAACACACTTTACGGAAAACAGGGGAAAAAATTAAGTCAAATGAAATATATTTTATTGGTTGGCAAGCTAAAAGTTAAAAGAGAATTGTATGAAACAGTGATATTTGATAATAAAATAATGCTTAATATATACATGTTGTGGTCAAAACAATGTGTTTTCCTGTAACTAAAAACAATTATACTAGATACAGATGGATGGATAGATATAAATAGATAGATTACATGTTATACATCTGATAAATAAATGAAATTTGATTGATTCAACTCATTCAGCTGTAATTTAAAATTCGTGAAAATAGCCATTTAAAGATTTCTCTTGTGTTGAGTTATGTCTAAATATCGGAAGAAGAAAACTTCTAGAACAAGTCCACAAGTTTGATAATTATTCTGATGAATATGAAATATAAACTTGGCAAGCTTGTTTTTTTCAAAAGTGCAATCTTTCTAATTAAATATGTTTAAGATTTTAATTCTATTTTAAAATAGAATTTATGATTGGCTAGTTAATGTGTGTATTTTTATACCAGTATATTTTTAAAGTACAACTTATCAAATATAGTAGATTTATTATTGGTTTTCTTAATTTTTAACATCTCCTGTATTTTTTTACAAAATGTCCAAGTTTTAAGTGAAAATTTGGAAATGTCCCGGTAAAAATAATAATCATGGGAACCCTAGTCAAATCGCTTAAAGTTAAATTTATCCCAAAGTAGGGCCTAAAGTTAATTGTGGTTGTTGTCCGAGACGGTTTTTCGCCTCCGTAAACACGGTAAATTTGATCAGGGGTTTAGTGTAATGTATCCAAACTATTCAAGAACGACTGAAAGATACCCTGGCACTTATGTGAGTGGAACTTTAATTTATTTAATCTAAAAGTTAATTTTTATTGTTTTTTGTTTTTCAAATAGATTTTATGTTTGGGAAAATGTATGACTAATTTCAATATTTTAGCATACTTAAGAATGGAATGGATAAAGCGCACTATACCCGATTAAAAAATCCGAACTCTTTGTATAGGCCTATCCCAACTTATTTACGAAGTAAATTATTTATTGGGAGTGTAACTTAATGGGAATGCACCCGCGTATTCAGTATATTGTAAACGAACCCCACAATGGATGAAAAATCAAAAGCGCTTCACGTAATTTAATGATATTGTAACAAAGCAGAATCCAGGTTAAGCGTGTAATTTTTTTTTTTAATCGACACAGAATATCTTATAGACTTCCGAATTTACGCACACATTTTAATTGGAAAATCCTCTTTCTGTGATATGTCAACCTAAAAACCTAAAGCATAACCAAAGCCCCTAAACATTAATTACTTCTTTCGCTAAATCTAACAGCACATACTAATCATTAATATTCTAATTTACACTTACGATCTCCTTCATCATCAACTTCAAATTCTTCAGCATTGTCTATATCTAAAACATCAGCCATATTATAAAATTATTAATAATAATTGATCAACTGTGTTTAGACTAGAGTTACACCAGATAATTGTATAAATTATAATATGCTCTCAGCAGAGAAGCGGCAGACCTCAACATCAGTCCATAGCACATTAAGATGAACTGAACCACAACAACAATAACCACTAGTTGATAGCCAACATCGGAAAAACAAATAGAACTACCAATATATTTAGTTCAGAATTGGCTAATAAAAACACTAAGGAATTTAGTAATGTAATTGATGGAAATGGGGGCAGTGTAGAAAATATGTTAGAGGGCAGCAGGGAGAGGTTTTCTATATGTGTGTAAGAGATCTACTTTGGAAAAGAGAAGTGCCCCTGAAGTGTAAGCAAGTGTTGTATACACCATAGACCATGCTTCATACCCATACTTACGTATTCAGCGCAGTTCGCCGCACAATGTTTTAGAGCTGGGAATGATGTAGAGGAGGGAGGGAGGTAAAGGGGAAGGGGCGAATTTACAAATAAAAATTATAATATAAAACAACTTTTTTTCCAATAACACTCCACTAGTCCTAAACGTATGACTCATTAGGATATGATAACCGTTCTAGCATATCGTCCTAAGTATTTACCCACCCGCAGCAGTGGTAAAGGGGTAGAGTCGTTGGCTCACAATCCTTGTTAACCGTTGACGGGGAGGTCAAGGTTCGAATCTCGGCCGGGTGAACTGAGGGTAGTTTTCCACAAGTTATTTATCACTGCGATTTTTACATCGTCACTCAACCACCTCCACTTAAATGCGGGTTCACTTCCTCATGACTGCCTTCCTGATCACTATCCAATTAGATTAAGCCGCTAATAGCCCATGTGCTAATAACAAATGAAAAAACTAGGCCTCACAGAAAGTCCTGTAATTGAATATACAACACATTGTTTGTAGCTATCGACCAAGCCACTGTGGCCTGTGAATGTTTTTGTTGCTCTGTGTCTAATGAACATCAGGTAGATTGAATCAGTCTCAAGAACATCAACCCGTCTAACAAGTGACATAATAGGATAGGTGGACATACATGATCAAACATACGCGTGAATAAAATCTGATAGACTTTACGGGTCAATGTAAATTCAATCACGCATAATATATCTGTATGGTAATAATTATAATATCTCAAGCAGAAGCTCTTCTTACACATTTACTTCGTAGTTTGCCGTTCGCTTTATGTTTAAAACCAAGTTAACCAACACACAATCACACCTATAAAATTATATAACACTCGGAGAGGTCTGTAACCAACTACTTAGTGCACGCTAATCACTATGATTTCGGTGCGATAAAGTTTCGTTGTAGCGTTCTGCACGGCACACGCGCCAAATAGGAGTCACCATGTAATTTAAACATCAATGATTCAGCTAACGTCCTAACGTTGGTATAAAAACAAATTAAATGTAAAATATTTTTTCGATTTTCCATAATTTATATAGGCTACACTAGGATATTTATAGCACATATCAGATAGAATGGGGGGGGGGAGGCAAAACCTTGCTTTGCCTCCTTGCTTCTATCAAGGGGGCAATGCCCCCCGTGGCCTCCCCCCACTCCGCCACCCCTGAATTGCAGCGGAAACTTGGACTTTGGATTGAAAAGAGACGAGTAAAGTGAAGGTCATGTGTATAAAATTTTTGAGGAGCATGCTAGCTGTCACTAAAAGATATAGGATTAGGAATGAAGATGTAAAGTCAAGTGTTGGAGTACAGAGGTAAATAGTTGAGGAAGCAAAGATAATATGATATGGACACGTAATAAGGATGGAAGGGGAGAGGCTTCCAAGAAGACTAATGGATATTAAGTGTGTATGGAAGAGACCGCAAACGAGACCAAGGAAGAGATGGGAGGAACAGATAGCAGCACGTGTACAAGTGAGAGGAGGAGAGTGGAATAGAATGCAAGAAGAATAATGGTGGAAGAATAGAGGGAGATGGAGATGTTTTACTAAATGGAACTGACCACAGGCTTGCCTTGGATCCAGGAGAGTAGAAAGTTTGTCTTCCAAGTTTGATTTTTTGTGGTGGACACTTAGAATTGATAAAAATTTCTTGTCGGAAATTAAATTTTCATTTTAGCCTTACAACAACTCTCATGTATTCCCGGTTTCAGCATAAGACTAATTTAATCATATTTTAAATAAATGTGATAATATAATATTGACTCCTCAGGATCTAGGGATATCCATACTTCTGTTTAAAATTTGAGATGGTAGAATATGATAGAAAAACATCATTTATAATTTGAAGAAAATTAAAAGAGAAAAGAGAGAAAACCACTCCATAAAATAAAACGTTGCAAAATAATTAACATCTACTGCAAGAATGGCGATACGATTTGAAGTTGATTTAGTTGTATAGTATTTAATTGTTGTTTGTTATTAAATATACATTTTTAACAATTAAAAACAGTCACTCTTGTAATTTAAAATGACATAGGTCTTTTCTAAATGATCGCGCTTACTTGTGGCATATTCCAACACTCAAAGGTTTAAAATAGGGCTGAAATTACTAAGAAACGAGAACGGTTTTTACTTTTTAGTCTAAACTATAACCAAAATATTCTTATCTAACTAAATTATACATATTTGCATATTGTATGGTTATTAAATTTATTAGAATTTGATAAATGGCATTATATTTATTAAAAATAATGTATCTAAATAATGATAGTAAACAACACTACTGTTACAGTTGTAAAATAAAATATCCCGTTGAAATAAACTTGACACATGCTACTGACGGAGTGCAGACGTCACTGATAAGATCCTGTTATTTATATTTCATATCTCTACCTAAAAATTTTCAATCATATATCTTAAAAAATAATCGTTCGGTAATACTTGCTACTATGACAGTAAAATTGTGACATACACATCTTTATAATGGCAAGTATATATTTAGATAATGAACTTTTTTTTTGTCAGACACTTAATAACTGAAGTTATGATTAAATTGGATAAGAAAGAGTTAGGTAGTCACTGCAATTGAATATAATTTTGATGGATAGTCCTCTGCTTGCATTTATTTCCCAAGCCTCTTTAACGACGCAACCCCTTCCTTTCTCAACTTGTTGCTCACTAAAAGTACAATATTTGGATATTAAAAAAACACACACAAACACAAGATTAATATATTTAGCACCGCGTCTTACTACCCGTTCGGGTTGTACGCTTTAAGTACTAATTACGCTAATGGATTAGGAATTGGGAAGGTCGAATTAGAGGAAGTGAACCCGCATTTGCGTGGAGGGAGAGTGGAAAACCATTTAGGAAAAACCACCCCCTGTTCACCCGACCGAGATTAGAACCTCGATCTACCCGTCCTCGGCAGTCGAGCTTCAACACGACAAGCGCGTTGGCCAACTACGCCATCGAGGCGGGTTATACTTATTAAAAATACATATTTTATTTGGATTTTAGAGATTCTGTAGAAAACACAACTCTTAAATTAAATAGGCTTTAGTAATTTTTTTATTATTAATAAGTATAGGCCTACCATATTTATTTAGCAATAATATAATAAAATGATACATTTTCTTTAATTCATTGGAATTAGGATATTGTAAGTGAACAATCATACAAAATTTATGTGTTAGAAATGTTAAATTTTCCAAAATCCAAAGAAAATTAAGTATTACATTTCTCATTTTTTATTTATGTTTTTAATAGCTCAAATGTCAATAATATATAATAAAATTTATTTTTTAACTAAGACTGTTAATGAAAAATAAGTAATTTTATTGTGGTTAGGGTGACCTGTTGGTCTAGGGGTAAGGTGTCAGACTTCTATGCTGGCGTACGGGGTTCAATCCTCGGCTCCGGCACAGATTTATCTGATTACCAAACTCTTCCTTCATCTCTGACAAGATGTGTAATAATCAGAATTTGTGAATGTGAGGAATGCCAGGCCTCCACCGTGGTTCGGATCCCACGTTAAACTTGTAGGTCCTCCATTTCATCTCACAATCACCCTACCATTACACATTAGCGTTAGTGCGTATAACCCGAACGGGTAGTAAGACGGTGTTAATAATAATAATAATTTATGTCCATGACTGTTTCCAGCCTGTGGTCAGTTTTTATTCAAGCCATATATTTACCACTGCCGGCTTTTTAGGCCTGTTTTAGCTTCACATGTCTTATAATATAACTATAAGACTAGGACAGACACAACATCCAGCCTTGGGCCATTCATTTATCAATGTGAAAGGGTAAACCCACATTTCACCAATGATACATTTTTCGACCATCCCAGGAATCTAATTAATTCTGGAGCCTTAGCTCAATAGACAGACACGCTAACCGACTGAGCTAAGGTGTTGGACTTAGTTTTTTGTTATTAAATAATTAGCCTATCTTTTTTATTAGCTGATTGATTCACCACATTATTTTATTCGTAAGAGTAATCATAAGTTAATACAATTATATTTTTGGTTGGAAAATAGAAGAAAAGAACAAAATCATACGAGTTTGGTGCTAGGTACCATCCCCAATTTTATTTTAACATCAGTTTGAAACTAAAACGAAAATTAATCTACCCCACAAAAACGTTCAGCTCTAGTCGGTGAATAGTTCCCACAATCACAACTGGAAACCTCACAACTAATACATTTCAATGGCTTTGAAGACATTTAACCCGCCTCGGTGGAGTAGTAGTTGACTAACGCGCTTGTCGTGTTAAGCTCGACTGCTGAGGATAGAGGTTCGAATCTTGGTCAGGTGAACTGGGGTGGTTTTTCCTAAAATGGTTTTCCACTCTCCCTCCACGCAAATGTGGGTTCACTTCCTCTAATTCAACCTTCCCAATTCCTAATNCGGATCCCACGTTAAACTGTAGGTCCTCCATTTCATCTCACAATCACCCTACCATTACACATTAGCGTAAGTGTGTATAACCCGAACGGGTAGTAAGACGGTGTTAATAATAATAATAATAATAATAATAATAATAATAATAATAATAATAATAATAATGAAGACATTTATATTTTGTTGAGCGGTAGGGCCTAATTAATATTAGAATTAATTGAAAAATCACACCTGAACATGAGAATCAAACCTGGGACCTTTGGCTTGGTAAGCCATTGTCCTAACACTGAGCTATCCAGGGATCATCCCATATCCAGGGTCATTCTTCACTCATATTTCATGGCAGAGTCTGTGATGGATGTATGGTTATCATCTGCTACTAAGAGCTTTTATTGATATCACAGCCATCAGCGACTCAGTTGTGGCTTTATATTGTTATTGGTGTGTTAAGCCAAAGGTCTCGGGTTTATTTTCCTTATCCAGTACTAAGTCATTTTTCATTTTATTCTAATATGATTCAGCTATTGGAAATCTCCGTGACTATAATCACTCATCCCCCAAGCTTCACCTTTCATATATAGGTACTTAGTTATATAGTGTTAAAATGTTTATAATTAAAACTAGATAACATTGCATGGCATATGAATAAGTGAAAGTAGATCTTATAACTTTTTCTGTCAGGTATGGCACTTTCTTTGAAAATTTGACTGTAGCTTAACAAGTATCCAAAGTAGGCATATACACTATTTATTTGGAATTTTATTTTATTTCAGGCAACATTTATTAAGGATGTTGTATTAACGTCGACCCACCCAAAGAATTTACTATTGCAAAAACATGTGGATTACATTGCATCTTATGGGGCTAACAAGGATGAATTTGTAAGTATTGCGATTACAACTCTATTACATATTATAAAACATATATTGGATATGTTTATACTGATAATAAAGGAATAGGCCTGTATAGACTATATGGGTATTCTCAAATTTGTTCCTTAACAAATAGGAAATCCAAAAATAAAAAAATAAAAATTTCATAAAAGTGTAATTTATTACCTAACCATACAACATTTATTAAAGAAGTAGGTAATAATACCAGCAGAGCTTGATTTTACAATTTTCATGTTTTTTTTAGTTTTACCAAATGGGCTACCTATAATTCATCACTTCGCTAATGGTGTTTCAGATGCACATAAATATGTTATCCATAAAATCCAAATAAAATATGTAATTTTACTAAGTATACCATATTTTTTTTAGCAATGATATAAAAAAATGATACATTTTCCTTAATTTATTGAAATTAGGATTTTGTAAGTGAAGAATTATACAAAATTTATGTGTTAGAGATGATAAATTTTCTAAAATCCAAAGAAAATTAAGTTTTACATTTCTCATTTTTTATTTATGTTTTTAACAGCTCAATTGTTAATTATATATAATAAAATTTAATTTTTAACCGAGACTGTTAATGAGAAATAAGCGATATTATTTTTGTTAGTGAAGTAACACGGGCGTCAGCGAAATTATGTTTGGGAAACAGCATTTACATTGAAAAGTTTACTTTACTAACGTGAGCTACATGACTATCATTAGTTTCGTCATCTAACTGATGTTAGCGAGTTGATGACACCATTTTCGTCACTAAACAAGGTTAGCGAAGTGATAACACCATTTTCGTTACCAAACAACGTTAGTGAAGGGATTTTTTGGCGGACTTTGAGTTTCATAACCATAATATAAGTATAAACCTGCAAACAAACATTGAGATCAGTTCCTGCCTCCATTTATGTTCAACTGAACTGGTATTGGCCTAGTTATTTCAAAAACTCCAAATGATATTAATGATAGTGAAGGGATTTGCAACTAACATACTCTATACTCTTTACCTGAATTTTTGCATGAACTGTATTAAATACATTTTTTAACCAATGGAATAACAAGAACTTGTAAGTACAGGACAACAACACATTACAGCTAATGGGAAACAGCAGAGCATTCTGGAAGGTTTTAGCACTAAATTCAAAATATCGTGTTTGTCTCGTGTGTTACTTGGGGACAAATAAACATTGATTAAAATCTCGAAATTTATGAATAATTTAATGAAATAGATTCTTCAAATGAAAATAACAGTATTATGGGTATATTTTACTGTGGTTGTATATTTTTTACTCTTTTTCTTTATTTTTGTATATAACTTCAAACGATGAAATTCAGAGGTGGAGACAGTTAGCAAGGTGATGAAAAGGATATTTATAATTTAATCTAATTTGTTTTTAATATTACCATATTTAAATGTTTCTCTCATGTTTTATACACTTTATACTACTACTAATTTTTTTGTTGTTGCTTGTTTTTTATATAGTCTGGAGACATAAATTTTCCCTCAATTTGAGAATGATCCATATATAGATAGACCTCTAATTTTTTATCAACACAGCTTATTATTTGTTTAGACAATACCCATATAATATGATAAATATGATAATGAGGTAGCGATGAGGAAGGAAGCACTTTAGAGGTAATCTACCTTCATTTGCATGGAAGAATAGTGGGGAACTTTTCGGGAAACTACCCTCATTATACCCGACTAGTATTCAAACCCTGATCTCCACGTCTTCAGCTGGCCAGTCTAACACGAGAGTGATTCCTTATACCAGGGGTCTCCAAACTTAAGGTCGAAGGGCAAAAGTTTATTTCACTTGTTGAATCGCAATTCTGTACTGACAATATTAGGATTGAAAGTATTATTTTTCTTCTGGCGTCCTGAGTCTCTCAGCGGTGATGAGTGAACCCGAACACTCTCGACTATGTTCGAACGCACCCAAAATAGTTCTCTGTGCCTGGCTTAATAGCGCAGTTATTTGCCGGTTCAAGGGGAATTTGTATAAAAACAGTATTTTTCTTCACATATAAAGAAAG
>CABFOW010003681.1:50876-69848 GCA_902141385.1 Timema californicum | reverse complement strand
CTAATCTTCGTAAAATACTTAACTACTGATGATGGGGAGAACATGGTTCGATCCGAGTCGGGTGTACTGAGGGTAGTTTTTACTAAAGGGGTTACCACTATCGCTCCCCGCGAATGCGGATACACTTTTTCTAAATTCAACCTTCCTCATACTTAACCCACTATCGTAATAAGTACATAAGTGTACAACCCAAATGGGTAGTAAGAACCGGTGTTAAATAAAAGGTGCACTCCACGATTGAATATCTATAATTACTAGAGACATTGAAGCATGGTAAATAAAACGATAGGATTTCATTTAAATTAAAAGTTGATAAATTCAAACACACATTTTAACAATATTCTTTTTTAAATGAAATAAACATATTAGTATGAGGGAACTATGTTTTTGTCATTAAAATGTTATCGTTAATTTTCATTTAAAACAACATTTACAATAATTCAAAATTAAAAGGTCAAGTAATCTAATTACGTGAAAAATATTCAACCTAGTTTAATTATACGCGTGAACTATTAGTCCAAAGATACTATAATGTTAATAACCTATGTTTGGATAGCCATTTTAATGTTCTAAGAAAGAAAGTTCGTAAAAACATGTCCCACAAACCTTCTGCTTCTCTACTAAATTACTGATTATTGTAATTATGCGGATAGCCCGGACGCATCGTAATATTTGCTGGAAAATAAAACAAGACGCTGTCCTATTTACTTTGTTTTTCTTAAATTATGTTTTACAATTATTTATTAGATGGATACAAAATTCCAGATTTATTTATATGAGACTCGAAAAAGCCTATGTATGATGCCGAAGACGGAGAGATCGGGCTCTTTCCCGGTCGGGTGCACTGAAGGTGGTTTTCCCCTCTACCCTAGTGCAAATGTGGGTGCACTTTCTCTAAATTAAAACTTCCTAATCCTTAGCACATTAATATAATTAGAACACAGACATATAACCCGAACGGGTAGTAGGACGTGGTTTTAAAAAAAATTATCTGAATCTCTCGCGATAAAATAGCTTTTTATTTTTCCAAACAAATCCCGCAAGAATTAGTTAGGCTAGCTAGGCTGAGACGTGCTAACCACTCCACCCGGTGCTACAAACTGTGCGAACGTTTCGGTGAGATTGCCATGACTTGAAATAAAAGAATATAAAATAAATCCTTTCCCGTTTGTAATTGAATAAGAACCGACTTCTTGTCATGGTTTCTCCAAGTGACTAATTTGTCTAATTAATTAATTAATGTAGATTGAATGCTTCTCACCTAAAGGTTTAATTAAATTCTTTTTCTCGCCCACAAAAATAAAATAGCGCAAGTGGGTTTTGACGGGGAATAAAAGGAAGTTATCATTCTCATTGTTTTTAATAACACAGTCGTAACAAACAGCGTTACAAGGAAGTGAAATATTAATATTAAAAATAGTGGATGGGTCCTCGGCCGTGGTCAACATCGTTTTAAAAATAGTAATTGAGAACTCGGCCATAGTCAACGTAGTTATAGACGTAGCGAGCCAGACGTCAAGTATTCATTTCCGAAAAAGCTTTAAAAGACTATACACCGAGGAAATAACAAACACATTGTTAGTAGCAAAATGTTAATAACTAATATGTTACTGAACAATTTTTTAACTATTTTGGTAAATGTTAATAACAAAATGTTTAGAAATATGTTTTCTACAATAATGTTGGTAGTATGTCATGAACAATTTAAAACCTCAAAATTAAAAGTGTTTAGCAAAGTTATTGAAACATGTATATTAACAAGTTAATAGCTGAGAGAATTATCGGTATTGACATGTTATTGGCAGCTCTCCAGTTCGAGTCACAAGAAGAGGTGGCTATTGCAGCTTGTGTAGTGATTATTGGTGCAGGAAGACACAAAAATTGGAAAAGAATGTGGGTTCGTCCATACTTCCAAAGTAGGGACAAGCAAAGTTGATATTATATCATAAATTATTTGAAAAAGGACGAAAGAAAACTTGAAATAGGTAATCTATCAAATATTGAAAGTTTCAAAGGTTTTGTGCGAATGCGAAGAAGTGATTTTGAGTACCTTGTGAGCCTTATAGGCCCAAAAATTTCACGGCAAGACACTAACTACATAAAAGCCATTTCAATCCGCTAAAGGATTGCCCTGCACTTTTTAGCTGCCGGTGACAGTTTTGACAGCTTAATGGTATTGTTTCGTAAATTATCAGCACAAGGGGACATATTCCTAAAATTGTATGTGCTCTTCCTTTTGGTAGGTGAATTGAATAACTTCTTCCCATCACATGTGTGAGGAGCATCCTCAGTCCCTGTCATCTCACAAATCATTTGTACAGTTGCTTCATCTGCCGAGTCATCTGTACTGAAATTCTGGTTCATAACCTCCTCTCCCTCTTCAAACAAAGCTTCCAACAGTAATAACTTGTTAGAAACCTTTTGTTATCAGGGCCGCCTCCGGAGCGGTCGCAAGATTTATGTTAATAACAATGTTATCGACATGTTAATGGAAAAAATAATAAATGTTGAAAGCAAATGTTATTGAGAAATGTTAAAAGTAAATATTTTTAGTGACTTTTAACAATGTTTGCAACAAATGTTATCAACGACTGTTGATAACAAAAGTTAATAACATTTTAAGGTCCCATTTTTAAAATTTGTTAACAACATTGTTAATAACACTTTTTTTCAACAATGTTACCTCCGGTGTAATGCAGCCTTTATCGGCCTAAACTATTAAGCATATTCGAATGACAACAGTTGGCTCTTGGTCTATTATTATATTAATCTCTCTGTAACCACTTCAGTGGCCGCATGGTCTCTTTGAAGGCTGCTTTACACCGGGGGTAGCATTGTTCAAAACACGTGCTATTAGTAGGTAATATTTTAAACAAACTTTAATAATGGGCCCATAAAATGTTATTAACATTTGTTATCAACAGTTTATGAAAACATTTGTTACTAACATTTTTTAAATTTACTAGAAATATTAACAACATTTTACTATTGACTTTTTTCAATATTATTTGCTTTCAACATTTGTTATTTTCTTCCATTTACATGTTGATAACATTGTAGCTAGCTTTGTTGATAACATAAATTTTGCGGTCGCTCTGGAGGTGGTCCTGATGGTGATAACCAAATGTTACTAACAAGTTATTACTCTTGGGAACTATGTTAATAACATTCTACACATGGATAATTTTCCTTCCAGCTTCCATCCGGTGTGGATATTTGTGTCATTTTATTGAACCCACATTATTTCATATTCTTCTGTCCTCCTGGTCCAATAATCACTACACAAGATTCAGCAATAGCCACCTCTTCTTGTTGACTGCTGGGGTGCTTTGCATCTCATACACCCTCCAAAAATATTTTCACCCCCAATATTACAGCCTTTTTAAAACCTTAATATTACGACGCTATTTTTTTATCATTGATATAGGGTTGCGCTGCAAACAGTGTATTCTGCATAGCAAATGGCAGGTCATAAATACCATCTAATATGTAAGCAAGTGTGATTAAGTTGGTATTACTCGCCACTCTTGTATCGACAGCCTGGCATTTGTCAACATGTTTCCATTCTAGTTTGGTTAGTGGCAGTACTCGTATCGTATGTATTATTTTCGTGTTGTGCATATTTGTTTTATTTTATTAAATTTATTCTTATTCTATTTTATCAAACATACATTGAGACTAGCACGTTGCACTCCTTAATTTTGGCCATTTTTAAAGTATGGTGCTTGCAAGTTTGCCAATGTTATACCAACCCCGCCCTAGTTTTTTATAAAGACCCCCCAATGTTTTTTACAAGTCGGTGCCTTTGGAAGTCATGAGTTTAACTGGAAGAGCTACCAATAATTTGTTATGACTGAAAATTCTTTCGGCTATTGACTTGTTAACATACATGTTTAAATAACTTTGCTATACATTTTTAATTTTGTCGTTTCAAACTGTTCATGACATTCTACTAATATTTTGGTCGAAAACATTGTTAATAACATTTTGTTATTGACACTTACCAAAACAGTCAAAAAATTGCTCAGTAACATATTTGTTATTAACATTTTGCTACTAACAATGTTTTTGCTATTTCCTCGGTGTAGAGCCTCCTACGCGCTATTGTCGCAGTGAATTAAACTGCCGATGATGAGAAGCTGGAGTTTCGGAATCTCGGTTGGGTGCACTAGGGGTGGTTTTCCTCTTTTTTTCTTTTCTCTCTCTCTCTCTCTCTCTCCAGGCTAATGCTGGTACACTTCATCTAAATATAACCTTCCTAATCCATAAAACAATTAGCGTAGTTAGTTAATAGGCCTCTAGCCCGAATAGGCGGTAAGATACGGTGCTAAAAAGGTTTTTTTGTTATGCCACTAAATTTCCGGGCAGCTATGATCAAATTAATTATTCAATGGTTTTTATTTTTTCCAGAAAACACAAGAGTGATTTGTAATGTACTGCTAGTTAAGTTCCTTGCTGGACGTTATAATATCACTCCCCTATACACCCCCTACCTATTCGATGGGTTTTATTAGCACCGCGTCTACCTATTCGTTTGTACGCATATATAACTTACTAATTACGCTAATGTTTTAGAGATTAGGAAGGCCATATTAAGAAGAAATGTACCTGCATTTACGGGGAGGTAAAGTGGAAAACTATTTAGGAAAAAAATCCACATCATGCCCGACCGAGGTTCGAACCTCAATCTTACTATAATTGGCGGTCTAGTTTATTGTGAGAGTAGCGCCTTAGCCCATGCGGCCATCGAAACGAGTTATTTGATGTGCTGTGTTCTAAATATAGTTATATTTTAATAAGAAGAACTTTTTCTTTTTGACAGTTACATACGTTACTAAACAGTGAAAATATTTCCTATCCATAGGAAATATGAGTAGAAAGTTCGATTCTGAGGGAATGAACCGGCATTCACCTCGTTATTGGGCAGTAAACTAACCCTGAACGCATCTGGTTGAGGAAAATATCAGAGTGATCACCATATTATACTCGCGATAATGGTTGTAAAAAAAACTAGCTTCAACGCATATAAAAATGACAATTAGATTTGATTTATTCTATTGATTATTCTAGGCCATATAATGTGTGATATAGTAATATAAAGCCTCATTGTCTACTATTTAGCTCTCAACCCTTTTGGAGAAAAAGTATAGTGATCGTCAAAAAAAAATCTAACTTGAGATTTTGATAAAATGTCGACATTTCAAGACCCCTTTAAACCTAAAAAAAATATTTCTCGATGCCGTCGTTTGTCTGTATCTCGGCCTACAGCCGAAACCATTTTACCGATTGGGCTGAAACTTAGTATCTAGAGTTATCATAAGATTACCGCAAGGAATTTTTGGAATTAGGTATCCAACCTTAAAATTAAGGGTAGTTTATTGAAGGGCAAAAAGAGAAAAGATCAATTTTCTCAAAATCTTTTCTAACGATTATGATTAAATGTTGTATCCAGGCATTGTTTAACATTATAAACAAAATGGCAGCTCTCGCTTTCCCGTGAAAATCATTGTAATGGTCCTTTAAATTAGCAGACATTTATAAATTTTTTTCGTAACTCTGCAAATATTTGATATACCAAATAACTTACACTTGTAAAATTATATTACTATTACAAATAAAAATCATTTATTTAAAATATATTTTTATAAAACCAATAGTTTCTTATCTATAAGCATGTATACATTTTTTCATGCAGATCTTTGAAATGTTAAATTGATTGCTATGTTCTTTGGTGGACATATATAATTATCATTTATAAATGTTTTTAATAACGCAAATTATTTCACCTTTGCTCTTTGGTTGAACGTTTCTTTGACAATTATGTCACACCCTGAGCTAGATTTAGGTGTTTATTTTAATTTGCATAACTGTGTTGAGTCTACATGACCTAAAGAAGTGTCCAAGAAAAATTGTTGTAATGAATTAGTAAATAGTAAGAAAGAATGCTGACAACTCACAACAGTCTTGTCCCAGTTGTGCAGTAACTGGGCCGGATTGGGCTATAAGAGCTTATGTTTTATGACTATCAGGGTTGGCACATTAATATTTTATTCGGAGGCAGTTACTCTGCCCGTCTTCGGACCATATGGACTATAACATCGGGTCATAAGTGATACTTGTACTAGAGGGCAGCCGCATTGCCCAGGGTACCAGGTTAGAAACTATAGGGGGTTCACGAGAGGGGTCAGTCGAGCCAACAATTTAAGTATTCCTGACCAAGCCAGTTCTCTCATGAACGCATATGTCATAAGTTATTGTATGATACTGGAGGTTACGTTTTTTGGGTTTATTAGTAGCACTAATAGTTGATACAAAATGTGATGTTAAAATATGTTATAAAGAAATACAAAAACTGAGCCGTTGGCTCGACTGACAACTCTCAAGAACCCCCTACAGACTCGAACCTGGTACCCTGGGCACAGCAACTGCCCTCTATTACAAGTATCACAGATTACCCGATATTTTAGTCCATATGGTCCGAAGACGGGCAGAATAATTGCCTCCAAATAAGAAATTAAACTCAAACATGTAGCTTGTCACCGACCCTACCATTCCCCGCAAGCTATCCTGACAGATCCGGCCAACGAAAGGAAGGGGGGGTAGGCGACCATTATTTCGTTTCACAAATCTTATGAGCTTTTAGTAAATGTATCTATTTTAAGAAAAAAGAGAGTGGTATTATGTGCGATACATTGTACAATTTATTATTATACGTGTAATAGCTGTAGTGTGTCTCCATTTAAAATACTAGTGACATAAACTCTTTGATAGAACTACCAACACGGCTATAGTTCTAGTGGAATCGCTGTGAGAATGTAGGTTTAGGACATATTAATATCTGCACCTATGGGCAAGTGGACAAAGGTGTAAGTCACGTCTTTTTGGTTTGTCAGTAATGAAGGGAGTTGGGAGTTAAGATATCCAATTATATTATTATTATTATTATTATTATTATTATTATTATTATTATTAGCACCGCGTCTTACTACCCATTCGGTTATACGCAAATATCCAATTATAAAATTCAGGCATAACCATACTTTAAACGCTTCGCACTTACGACGCTTTTTGACTGCCACCATGCTCCGAACTTGAGAAGCCTGCTTCACAGATGCAACACCTTGACGATACTATCCTATCGCTACTATCGGTGTCCAGTGAATTTTATGCTTACATTTTTATATCATTTTTTCAAAAAAAAGTTTGATATAAAAAGTTTTTTAAGCTTGTTTCTTAGCACCACGTCTTACTACCCGTTCGGGTTACACGCCTGTCTTGGAGCCCCTCACAAATTATATTTTGTTTGTCATGTTATAAACAACAGAAAGGACGGTCTTTTTTTAGTAAACTAATCATATTATTTATACAATTTGGTCAATTATTGATGATTCTATTAGTCTTCCAAATATACAAGTCTTTATAATTCCTTTTAACCAATTACTTGAATTTTTTATTTTAAATCAATGTGTTATTTATTGTACCTATTAGAAATACTTTTTTGAGATTCTTACGAATCTCAAATAAATTAAATACCAAAGGATTCGAGAAAGAATCGAGGATTTGAACGTCCCATCTCTAAATTTATAATAAAAGCCTGTTAATTTCACAACCTACATTCTCCTATAATTCAATTATCTAACATATTTTACCGAAAAATATTCGTCACTACTAAAAGGTTGTCCAACCTTATCCAACTTTTAAAAATATATAAGTCGATTTATTTTTTTGTTTGAGGTCGGATTCGTCAAGAGCGGTCTGTAAACCCTCCCCCCTCCCTTACACCCCTTGTGAGGCTGTGAACAAGCTGCTAAACGCTGCCATTAGCCAGGAGTGTTGTCATTGTTGTATTGTCTTATTGTTCGTAGAAAACAAGTGTTGGCTTGCATTTCAGCCCGCATGCAGTAATTATACACGCAGGGTGGTCCCCCCCCCTCCCCTTACTCACTCTACCTTCCTTCCTCACTCCTACCAAACAAATAACCACAACACATTCTTTAGATTCCTCTTTGACGAAATTGTGCGTATGTCTTTTCCTTTTGTGTGAAAGTCATTTCTTCAAAACGAGGTTTTATGAATATCTTCGTAAATAGTGGCAACAGCCATTTTAGGTGTCTTTTTTTTTACCAAGAAAAGATGGATGATGGACACGAAATTAGGCCCATATTTTTGTAGTTATAACATAAAAAACTTTTTTGCTTTATAAATAAATGTTTACCTTAGAATGTTCTTTAGATTGAAAAATTGAGCCAATGGTCTTACAAATGAGCTATCCAATTTAAAGAATATTATATTTTGATGCTGCCATAGCTTTACTAACTATAGTAGCTTGATTGTATAATCCATTAATTACTTTAGTATTTACAGTTAGTTTAATTTTCTACTTACATTATGCTCAACATTTCTTTAATCTCGTTAAAGAGCATAACGGCATTAAATTCGAAAACTCTTAAATGAGGAGAAAATGTTGTAATTAAATTCCGGGACACCCTTGAAAGATATTCAACAAATGTTGAAAATTAAACTTTATGTTTCTACTCGAGTAACATTTGATTTATTTTGGCCAAACAAATTTTTGCTAAGAAAAACTTCAAAAATTCTGGTCTTAATACGCGATTCATACATCCCCACATTAAAAATGACAGTCTCAAATTCTTTTATGAAAAATGTGTGGTCATACCAGAATTGGAACCCGAGATCCTTGTCTCAGTTGGAAGGTCGGTCTACGCCACTGACTTAACGAAGATGTGAGATAGATCCCGCTGAATGTTTATCACTGGGTCACATTTACTTACCCACCCGAACCGAGGGTTAATTTCACGAGACCCGCTTCGGTGGCCACGTGGTATAAACCATCACTCTCACAATAGACTGGACTATAGATTACGGGGAGATAAAGGTTCGAATCCCGGTCGGGTGTACTAAAGGTGGGTTTTCCTAACAGTTTTTTCCTTGCCTCTACCCACAAATGCGGATACACGTCCTCTAAATTCAACCTTATTCATGCCTAACACATTAGCGTAATCAGTACATAATATGAGTGTAGCCCGAATAAATAGTAAGACGGTGCAAAAAAAACATTATGGGGAAGGTCAGAGGGGGACAGAGAAATATATCCAAGCTTCCGTCATGGGATTGGTTTTAAAAAGCCAAGCAGTCGCGTTCTTTGGTTGAGAGTCCATTGGAGAGGAAAGTGGGGGAAGAGAGATGGTTGAAAAAACGGCAAAGAGAAAAATGGAGTTCAAGAGATAGAAATTAAAAACGTAAAAAAGGGGTGAGGGAGGATTAATTCTGTTTCATTTTCTCTCTCCTCCCCTCCTCCTTTCTGAGATTGAAACAAAAGGCAATTTAAGTGTGAACGTTTATTGGTGGTTATAATTGAAGTTGTCAAAGACCGCGCGGGGGATTTTAGGTTGGGAGGGAAGAAGGGTTCCGGCCAGAAAATAGGTGGGGGAGAGGGACAAGAGGTTCCCTAGAAAATGTAATTACACGGGCCAGCGGATGAATACAAACCGAACCTAATTAGCTAATCGCGTGGTGGAACATTATATTTTTATTGGTAGACTGTGGTTTGCTCCTCTGCCTGACGTTGATATAGACCGGCAAACGGGCAGGTAGGTAGTTAGGCTACTGGCGGGATGGAGGTGCCAAGCGGGTGGACTAACGTGCAAGGCGTATTGGAAACTGGTTTTCTAAATTAGTTGAAAAATGACACCTAGACGCCAAAATTGGACCTGAAATCTTTGACTCAGCGCGACAAAGCTCTATCAGTTAGCTACTTAGGATTAGTAGCGCGCTCAGAGTCATTATTCCTTCATATTTTAAGGCTGATTCTGTGATGGACATGTGGGAATCGTCAGCGACCAATAGTATCGCAAGCTATCAGATACCACAACTATTTACGACTTGGGTGGGCTGTTATGCTACCAAGTATATAATACAAATACAGCATTGTAATTAAAGCTAATTTCAAGGAATATCAACATACAAGTTGGAAATAGTTGTAACTACACCACTATCCGTGTAGAGGGGACAAAGTTTCAATTAATTTAAATAATTTATAATGATGTGCAATCTGTGTTTTGATATTCATTAACACCCTAAAACCTCGTCAATATATCCTGTATATTTCACACGGACCCCTTTAAAGATAGCGTGGCACGAAAATGTGGCACCACAAAACAGCAGCCTTTCCCACAAGCGGCCACACGCAGGTCACTCGGTTAATTTAGTGCTACGATGGATGCCGAAGAACCTGAAGTGGTATTGTTGCTGCTAAGGCGAAAGAAGAAAAGGTTTAGAAAGATATGGGTGAATCCAATTAACATTTAGAAGTTAACTTAGATTGCTTTCTATGCATTTTAAGACTTAAGGAACAATCAATAAAAAAAATCAATTATTTCAGGATGTCAACAAATACTTTGGATAACGAATATGCAGGACGTTCTTTTAACGCATAAATTAACTTACCCGTATCAAAGACTTGGACCATTTAAACACCAGTGAATCGTCACAAACTGTGTCTCGTGTGAGAGGTATCGTTCAACTGCCGGTGTTTTCTGTTGCTCAAACACAGAATCTGTGGCGAGCGAATGGAAACTATCAGACACATAATCTGTGGCGATAGAATGGAAACCACCAGACACAGAAACTGTGGCACGCGAATGGAAACTACCAGACACAGAATCAGTGGCGATAGAATGGAAACTACCAGACACAGAATCTGTGGCGATAGAATGGAAACTACCAGACACATAATCTGTGGCGATAGAATGGAAACTACCAGACACATAATCTGTGGCGATAGAATGGAAACTACCAGACACATAATCTGTGGCGATAGAATGGAAACTACCAGACACATAATCTGTGGCGATAGAATGGAAACTACCAGACACATAATCTGTGGCGATAGAATGGAAACTACCAGACACATAATCTGTGGCGATAGAATGGAAACTACCAGACACATAATCTGTGGCGATAGAATGGAAACTACCAGACACATAATCTGTGGCGATAGAATGGAAACTACCAGACACATAATCTGTGGCGATAGAATGGAAACTACCAGACACATAATCTGTGGCGATAGAATGGAAACTACCAGACACATAATCTGTGGCGATAGAATGGAAACTACCAGACACATAATCTGTGGCGATAGAATGGAAACTACCAGACACATAATCTGTGGCGATAGAATGGAAACTACCAGATACAGAATCAGTGGCGAGTGAATGGAAACTACCAGACACAGAATCTGTGGCGATAGAATGGAAACTACCAGACACAGAATCTGTGGCGAGCGAATGGAAACTATCAGACACATAATCTGTGGCGATAGAATGGAAACCACCAGACACAGAAACTGTGGCACGCGAATGGAAACTACCAGACACAGAATCTGTGGCGATAGAATGGAAACTACCAGACACAGAATCTGTGGCACGCGAATGGAAACTACCAGATACAGAATCTGTGGCGAGAGAATGGAAACCACCAGACACAGAAACTGTGGCACGCGAATGGAAACTACCAGACACAGAAACTGTGGCGCGCGAATGTAAACTACCAGACACAGAATCTGTGGTGATAGAATGGAAACTACCAGACACAGAATCTGTGGCGAGTGAATGGAAACTACCAGATACAGAATCTGTGGCACGCGAATGGAAACTACCAGATACAGAATCTGTGGCACGCGAATGGAAACTACCAGACACAGAATCTGTGGCGATAGAATGGAAACTACCAGACACAGAATCTGTGGCGAGCGAATGGAAACTACCAGACACAGAATCTGTGGCACGCGAATGGAAACTACCAGACACAGAAATCCTGTGACCCGCCCCGTGTGAAATATTTCATTTACTACTATGGTATTGCTCTGTCTTGAAAGCGGCCGGGGTGAAATGGCACTTAGTAGCGGCTGGAAGTGACTATTTACCCCTCCACCGGGTCGGTTTTGGTGGTCGCAGTACGTAGCTCAGTATCTACAGTCCATTCGCCACTGGAGTGGTTGTAATTGACAGCTAGTAAAAGCTACCAGATCTACTCTAATGTATCCATTTGCCAAACCATACGATCTGCAATACCATATGTTGAGTCGTTAACAATTTTTAGAGTCAAAATCTTTAGAACAAACAATTTGTTTTAAATTGTTTTTTCTTTTAAAGGTTTTCACTTAAAGATGTTTTCCAAAAGATAGGCTGTGTTCTCTTCACAAATTAAAATGGCGAAAAACGAAACGAAGGCCAGTGATGACGTCATACAAACCGTTTATGGTTGTGTTTATGCGCATCTGTTTACCAAATAAAAAAGTTTTATTTTGAATCTATTATTTTTTACAACTATTCATCTAAGTTATAAAAAAATACATTTATTTTCATGGAAAGCTATAAGAGATTCAAGTGTGAATATGATACTTTTTAAATTTATTATTCCATGCACTATAATATCTTTTGTTGCCACAACTTTGAAACAAAAGACATGATACTTTTATTAATATTTTTTCTTCTTTTAATTGGTTGACAAAAATCTAAATATACAGTAATTCTTAGGGAAGTTTTATTAGAAGCATTTATTAACACCTTTTATTGATACTATAGTATTACTATGAACAAACTATTTATTTCCACGTAAGCTAACATTAGTGACTTTCAACCAATGTTCCCAGTAAAAATTTTGCGCTAGCCGTTATTTACCACCTCTCCAGTGTACCTCACAAACCTAGTGACCCTAACAAAGTTTTATTGACGCAATCACCCCAGGTCAAAGGCATCAGTGTCATCTATTCTGATTTACCGTTGAAGGAGAGGTCTAGTTTCAAATACCAGCCGGGTATAGGTACTGATGGTGCTTTATTCTTTTGACACTTCACCCTACCTTAATCTATTAGAAATATTATTCAGAATAGCAATTTGAGCTACCCAATAACATTCAAAACATAAGTATTTAATGATACATATATTCAATTTCCAATTAAATCTTTTTAATTTAATTGAGTTTAAGCATAATTTATTAATCTACCCCGTGATACAAGCTTTTAAATTTTCTGATAGAAAGTATCTTAAATCCTACATTTAGTAACTACTTTACTCTTCAGTACATTCTTAATATGACGGATGACGAAATGATATAAGTTTTACAATGACTAGTTTAAGACACTTAGCAGGAGCCTATGATACCCCCCCCCCCATTTTCCAACACCCATTTGACAACCCTCCTTGCCTCTTAGCACCCCCTAGGTAATCCCACCATAAAGGTTGGTATAGCCCATCTTGGCATTGCTCTTAAATTCTACCTTCCTCATCCCTACCAAAATTTGTGAACCGGACAAATTTACAACTTGATCGTGCTAAGTTTTGTGTCGCGGTCTATCCGCCTCGGTGGCGTAGTTAGCTAACGCGATGGTTTCGTGTAGAGCTAGACTTAAGGAGGATGGGGAGATCAAGATTCGAATCTCGTTCGGGTGAACTGGGGGTGGGTTTTCCTAAATGGTTTTTCACTACCCCTCCACGCAAATGTGGGTTCCTTTCATCACATTCAACTTTCCCAATTCCTAAACCCTTCGCGTAGTTATACTTAGCCCGAAATGCTAGTAAGACGCGGTGCTAAGTATTATTGCTCATGCGCACAGCGGCAACTACCTCCCTCTCACCTCTAGTCACACCGTAGTTTGGTAAATGTGGCTGAGAAACGGGAGCCTAGTACAGTACGAGTGAATCCACCAATAGACAAGGGGCCAGGTGCAATATGGGTTAAAAACACTTTGGGCGGATAGGAAAATACGTATAGCCAAAAATTAAACCCTTATATTTCTCATATAGTAGTTAGTTACTACTCTATTTTTATGAATAGCGGTGACCTGGCGGTCTAGGGGTAAGGTGTCAGACTTCTATGCTGGCTGCCGGGGCTCAATCCTCGGTCCCGGCAAAGATTTATCTGATTACCAAACCCTTCCTTCACCTCTGACAAGACATCTTGTGAATGTGAGGAATGCCAGGCCTCCACCGTGGTTCGGATTCCACATTAAACTGTAGGTCCTCCATTTCATATCACAATCACCCTACCATTACACATTAGCGTAAGTGCGTATAACCCGAACGGGTAGTAAGACGCGGTGCTAATAATAATAATAATAATAATAATAATTTATGAATAGCATAATTACTTTTTTGATAAATTTTTGTGTGCCAGATAAAATCAGTCGGTGGGTCGCAGGTTTCCGACCGCTACCTTAGACCATGCGGCCACCAAAATAGGTTCCTTTAGTGTTAAATATGTGGATATCCCTGGATGGGTAGTAAGACGTGGTGCACACAAACAAACAAAAAATTAGTACGCGATTACATAACAACTACAACAACAACAAAACATTGCATTTCTTTAAACACACCATTTAAGGCTGTGGAATAATATTTATCTCTGATATATTTAAATGCATTCTATAAACGATTTTTTTTCTTCTTTCCCTTATGTCAAGAATTTATTGAGTTTAGAATAGAGCGTAAGGACGTAATATTTTCTCACACTTGAAAAGGTTCTTGAAAGTAAGTAATAAACATGTAGGGAAGGAACCAAACAGTGACACGATCAAAGTGAGCGGACTCCGCTCGCTTTTGTCAGCGCTTTTTACGACGTTTTACGTTCTCCCGACCTGAATATCAGTAAGTTTAGTTTCTGAGAGCGGATGAAATAGAAAGAAATAAAAAAATATATAGAGGGAGAGGATATGAATACACCGCTATGGATATATGTTTTAAGTGCCCTCGCATTTAAAATCCGATGGAGCATTACATATGGGCGGTAGAGAAGCTCACATAAACGTATATATATATAATCGAGCACGGTACCTCAAGAAGATATAATATGGATCTAGATTTAAGTACGTTGCCTACAAGTGACGTCACGGAAAGACAAGAAATGATTTGCCATATTGATGTATTTGGATTCTATTCGTTGAGTTTGATATAGCATTGAAACAAAAACAATAAAATATTAAATGATTCTAAGAAATACTCTTACATTGTCAAAAATGATATTTTTTATGTGTTGAAGTGACCTTATTGTAAACATATTTTTTTAAATCGTCGTTTTGGTTTATTCATGAAAATGGCCCCTACAAAGAAATCTTCCTGCCAGGATGTAGATGTAAAAAATCCGTGGGAGATTTATCTATCAAAATAAGACAAAATAAAGCTAATTTTGAAATGCAGGTCGATAATGTTCAGGGGAAAATAGAAGAGAAAGTGTGTATATTCGTTAGTGGAAGAGTGGAAATTATGTCAGTAGATAAACAAGAGGTCATGCAAGGTGAACTACTCATTATATTCCCCCTATCTTTATATTTTGTATATTGATGTTTAAGTGTGATAGTGATTAGTGTGCTTTGATGCGTGAAGCTAAAATACACTTTGAAAAATATCTTCGAAATCACAAGTTTGCAACATCGTTCAGGGTGCTACAGTACTTCTTATGAGAGTAACATTTCTAAAACCTCAAAAATCACAAATAAATTCCTCAATTATCTAAACATTTTATGTTGTGAAACGTCATTGTAAAATTAGCACATTTCAATTTTCATGATTTATTAATCATGTAAATCTTAAAATTTAAGCTTTTTAATACCATAGAAAAATGTGATACCCTTATTCTGTATTTAAGTGAGAGCCTTCCATATATTAAAATAACAAACCACCTATGAAAAGGGGTAAGAGGAGGAAAAGCTAGAAAATGTCGATGTTTTTACAACAAAACATTTCTTTTNAAAGCTAGAAAATGTCGATGTTTTTTCATCAAAACATTTCTTTTGGCTAAGCTAAATAAATATTTATTTATTCCCATGGTGATATCAAGTTGTTGAATATCTACCATGAGCATAGAGGAATTACCTGACAAACCATTATAAATTAAGAGCAAAAATTGTCATTGAATTTCAGGACACCCTTGACTGATATTCATAAGTTGTTGAGGTCAGGGTGTGAAGAACATTCATCTCTGTTTCTACTGGAGCAATATTTGATCTATTTTGCCAAAAAATTGTTTTGCTATAAATAACTTCAAAAACACTGACCTTAACTCAGTTCACTACATCCCCGCCACCGATGTTTGTAAGTCACGCATTTAAAACAAACTCCATTTTAAGGGTAGCCTATTTTAAACACACACCTAAAAAAAAGTGTAAAGGCAAGCAGTTTTAAAACGACATGATCATGAGCTTTTGGCTCTGATTCACTCTTAATGTCTGTGATTCGTATCTTGACCAAATACATTTTGAAAAAGGTTTTTCACTTACGCTTTGTGAATTACTATCCCCTCCACAGACAAATGCTGGTGCATTTCCTTTACATCTACTCTCCTAAAAATATCTTCATAGAGTAAACATTTTAAGTTTATATATACTATAACCTTGATTCGTATGTATTTTCCTAGCCTGCCCCTACACACACACACACACACACACACACACACACACGCGCGCATAAAGATATTGCTCCCCTCAAAGGTGTAATGGACCATATGTTACACGGACGAATAACTTTATGGACGTCTTAAAGTAAAATGGCATAAAAGTCATACGGTATGGTCTAGATGTTAGTATGTGTTAAGACTTTCTTTCTACTATCGAAAGCAATTCTTCCACCACTCCGGCTATATTATGTCTGGCAAATGAGTTACGACGTTTTTTCGGTGAACGTTGCCGTCAGAGAAAATGTAGGAGGGGCGGAGGAGGGTGGAATATCGTGCCAGAACTTTATTGTCATCTTCGCATGACGGGGATTTTGTGTATCGTTTGCTAGTTTATGGACACACTGGTGGATTTATTTAATGTCCAGTTTAAAATTTATAACCGTTCTTTTAAGGAGAATATACAATGTAAGAGAGGGGAAAAAACTAAAAAGGCCTCTATTAAAATAAAAACATTTAACCTTTATGATTTACAACAGTGTAAAAAATATAGTAATATTATATGAAGGTGTTTTATATATATTTGATTTATTTTGTACTCTCATCTTTGGGAACTTTGCCTAATTTTTCAGTTAAGGGATGGTCAGAGTTTAGAGCCCGGCTAGATATACTTATTAGTTTTAATGGTTCTCCCTTTCCTTACAAGAAAATGTGGAGGAGACACTTCCTTTAAAATTGATATTTCTCATCCTTTACCACCATATATGAGTAGTACGTACGTATGGTAAGAAACGGAAAATAACACATGAAACTAAAACTGTCAGGCTATCATAGTATACACACCCTCAGCGGTGGTCACACAATCAAAGACGTCAAGCTCGCCATTGAATAGAAGTTGACTACACTGGATATCATCTATGAGTAAACTGTGTTAGGGTTATTTTTAGCACCTCATCTTACTACCTGTTCGGGTTATACGCTTATGTGTTAATTAAGCTAATGGTTTTAAGAGTTAGGAAGGTTATATTCATAGGAAGTGTACCTGCATTTGCATGGAGGGATAGTGGAAACCCAGTTAGTAAAATAACCCTCAGTACACTCGAACAAGATTTGAAGCTCAAACTCACTAAGTCATCGGCAGTCTAGTCTGCAGCTAGAGTAGCTCGTTAGATCATGCAGCCACCGAAGCGGGTAGCTCCATAACTACTGTTGGGGAACAGCGTTGTTACTATTTCGTTTTCGTGTGGTCAATATTCAATCAATTCAATTCAATATGACAATTTTGCAACGCTGGATCGTCTAAGTTGTAAGTAGCTTCTTTCTACTTATCTGAAGACGAGGAGATTTAGTAACAGTTAACAGAAAAAGAGCGATGGCAATCTTTTTTATTTTCTCTCGACCCCTCAGAGAAAGAAGTACTTACTGTACCCGTAAAAAAAGTTAAACTTGAGATTTTTTTAAATGTCAACCTCCTGAGACTAAAAAAGTGGTTTTCACGGTGCCGTTTGACCTAAGCCTAGAGTCGAAACCATTTTATTGATCGGGCTGAAACTTGGTATCTAGGGTTTTTATAAGGCTCTTCAGAGGATCTTTTTAAAATTATGTATCTAACCCTAAATTTAATGGTAGTATACTTAATGGCAAAAAGAGACAAAAGTGATTTTCTCAAAATACGCTCTAACAAATTTAATTTAATTTTATACCTAGACATTGTTTTGTATTACAAACAAAATGGAAACCATCGTTTTCCCATGAAAATGACTTTATAGGTACTTTACGTAAGAGAAAATATAAAAAAGCTTCTTCATGACGTAATCCCGCAACTAAGATATACCGACCAAGCGGCCACCGCTGTTAGCGATGATAGTGCCAATATTTAGGGATATAGGGTGTCATTTGGTCAGCAAAATGAACCCTCCAGCCGTTTACCTCGGTTTTCTAGACCAGGACACTTACTTATTTATTCAAATAGCTTCTTATCTCCGCAAATATTAAAGATATGAAATAATGTGTCATGATAAAGTTGTAGTTCTACTGAAAATAGAACCAATATTTCTGCTCTAAAAGCAAATATAGAATCTATATAATTTCATGAAGGTCTTTGAAGTGTGAAATATTTTATGCTCTTTGGTGGACAAAGATATTCCTCTTTTATCTATGTTTCTGTAACAGTGTATACTATTATTTAATTCATATTATTTAGTGGAGTTTTTCTGCAACAATATATATTATTTCGTTTCACAAATCTTACAAGTAATTAGTTAATGTTTCCATTTTAATATAAAAAGAGAGACAACTGTGTGATGAACCGTTCTATTTATTCCATAAGACCTGCAGTTCCCTCAGCAATGATGTTCAGTTTATGAGGCTGGAGCTCGAATCTTGACACCAAGTGTATTAAGAGAATAGCATTTTTTATGTATAGCTACAACTAATTACATTAAGGTCGAAGTGGAGGGGACACAATCTAAGAGTAGCGTATTTGCAGCTTTAATAGCAAAACATTTTTGGGCAAATAAAATAAAATATTGCTCCAGTAGAAACAGAGAGTTTAATTTTCTT
>CABFOW010003681.1:39285-50499 GCA_902141385.1 Timema californicum | reverse complement strand
CCGCTCTATACCGATTAGTGATTCCGCCGCCATAAATTGATTTTCATAAAATAAAGAATTAAATTAAAGATTATACACCGAGTAGGCCTGCGTGATAAAAAAAATTACATATAAAAAAATGTTTAATAGGACAGCCGCAATTTCAGAGAACGGCAATTCCTTTCGATAGCATTTTCTCAACCAATTTATCTTTTTTATTTAATGAGAGCATTTACTTCAAAGACTATAATATAAAATTACAAATTTACAATGGCGAAGTAAAAATCTTTATATAATTTACGTCGGTCGATGAATGTTGAGTGAGAGTTTTTATGACATATTTCTCGGTGTCATAAAAAAGTGTTTGAAGTAAACTTATCTATTAAAAAAAGTACTGAACTGTAGATTTGAACAAAAAGCACAAAAAAGACTTAACTGTTGCTGGTATTTACTACGAACCGCATGACCTGGACACGCAATAAGGTTTACTAACCACTTCAGTGACCAAATGGTCTAAGCCCTAAGGCGTCACTCTCTTGTTGGCCTGCTGATGACGGGGAGATCACTGTTCGAATCTTTGTCGGGTCTACTGAGGGTGGTTTTTTCCCCTAAATGGTTCCCCACTCTCCTTCCAAGCAAATGAGCGTAGATTACCTCTAAAATGCTTCCTTCCTCATCCCTGCCCCATCAGAATAGTGATCATTATAACCCGAACAGTTAGTAAGAGACGGTTATTAAAAACAATATTCAGGCAATTATTTTGGCTGGATGCAGCTCTTAGTAGGTATACGTTCTAAGTCACGGTTATTAACTAGTTTTATTTTTATTTTTTTAACATCGCGTCTTACTACCCATTTGGGCTATACGCCTATGTAGGCGTACTAATTACACTAACGGCTTAGGGATTAGTAAGGTTTAATTGAGAGAAGGCGCACCCTCATTTGCGTGGAAGGAGAGTGGCAAACCATTTATGAAAAGTCACCCTGAGTGCACCCGACTGGGATTAAACCCCGATCTCCCCGTCTCCAGCGGTCTAGTCGAACACGAGAATAGCGCGTTAGATCACGTGGCCACCGAAGTGGGTAAATAGTTATTAAACTGGGTAGTGTCTGTCAAACATTATCTTATTAGGAGCGAAATTAATTCCATATCGCTCATGATTTTGTTTAAGTTTCATGAGGGTAGGGAAAATTTAATTTTTTGGAGGGGGAGGGGTGTTAAATCGTAAGTTTATGAAATGATAAGACATACTACTAAGCCCTAAGAAATAATAACATTATTATTTTATAAAATAATGGTGGAAATTTATTTGTTCAAGAGTAAAAAAGGGGGGGGGAGTCACAAAAAATTATTTTAGGGTGTTTTTTACTAACATTGTTTCCCCCCTTCCTCCACGCAAATGTGGGTACACCTATAAATATATATTTTCATCCCTAGAGCCATTATCGTAATTATTACCTAAACGTATAACCCGAACGGGTAGTAAGACACGGTGCTTGATAAATAGGCTACTATAAATGGCAAAGGTCCATAAGCGCTTCTTCCACGCAGAGGCCACCAACTCTTCCAACATATATAAACTGTCATATGTGTCTTCACTGTCTTATGATGTTACCTTTAGGTCTTGGTTTTATGATATTTGAGACAGTAAAAACGCCTCATACCATGAGATATTATCACGTGAATGGAAATACCGAAAGATTTCATAAAGCTTCAAACGCCACGCCGACAATGGCTTTGAAAAAAAAGTCATGGCAAGTCAAGATAGAGTTCCCCATGTTATATATATAATTTTTAGCACCTCGTTTAACTACCCGTTTGGGTTATAGCCTAAGCTTCTGTACTAATTACGCTAGTGGTTTTATGGATAAGAAGGTTATATTTACAAGAAGTGTACCCGCATTTGTGTGGAGAGATAGGGGGAAACCTATTCTGAAAAATCACCCTCAGTACACCCTACCGAGCTTCGAACCTCGATCTCTCCGTCATCTGCAATCTAGTTTATGGCGAGTGTAACGTGTTAGACCACGAGGCAATCGAAGCGGATAGTTCCCCATGTATTAATGTATTTACGTTTCATTCGCCAAGTTTTAAAGATAAAAATATTGATACAAAAAGCACAAGTTATTATATAATTCTAAACATAATCTTAGATTGTCAAAACATTTTTTTTTATCTTGACGTAGCTATTTTGTAAGCATATTTTCTCAAAATTAGCTACAGCTCTTTATTTGCACAAAACATAATATGATGATCCAACAAATTACTCTAGAGATAAAAAAAAATCGTCAGTGTTCAAGCATCCCGTGTGTGTATTTTCATCACACACGACTTTATGGAACTAAGTATTAGTGATTGCCACTCCATGTAAGGTCTACTCTATGGTTATAATTTCAGAATTAACTACGCTCATACAGAACCTATTAACTACCGTATGTGATTTCTATATAATAACTTTGTTCCCTTTATGTTTGTGGAACTTAAGTCATAATAATTATTTAAAAAAATCCAATTACGGATAAACAACAATATGTGGCTTTACAAAATAAATAATTGCTCAATTTGTATTGTTCACGCTGTAGGCTAATGTCTTAACAGTTCTTTGTTTAAGAAAAGTCGATGAACTTCAAACGACCTATGTAAAATAGGCCCTACATTTTTTTAATGTAAATTAACCTGCATCAGCGGTCGAATGGTCTATGGAACCACGGGTCAACAAACTTTTTTTTATCAATGCTTCTCACTATTTGTTAGGGTTATACTTACATGTACTAATTACGCTAATGAGTTATGGATGAGGAAGGATAAGTTTAGAAGAATTGTACTCAAATGTGCATGAAGGGAGAGTAAAAAAAACTCTGAGAGGAAAAAAACTCTGTACACATGACCAAAATTCGAACCCCGATCTCCCCGTCATGGGCAGTTCAGTTTAGTGCATGAGTGACGCTTTAACCATTCGGCCCCCACACTTCTTGAAAATGGAAGCTACTTTCAATTTTAAAAAAAATTGAGAGCTACCCAAATTTAAAAATTACACTCATTATAAAGATAAATTGAAAATAAAGATAACTTGTACACTCGCATACCAAAAGACTTAGAAATGATCACAAATCAATCTTAACCTCAAAACGTAAGTCGATGACGACAAATGTCGTGGCAACTCGCATCGACCGGCGTGGGTGTGTTTGCACTGAGACTCCATGTAAATTTTTTTAAGCACCCCGTCTTATTACCCGTTCGAATTATACCCATATGTAAGTTACTAATTACACTAATGTGTCGGAACCAAGGCCGTAGTCAGGGGGTTTTGGGGGGAGTTCAAACCCCCCTGAAATTTTAAGAACAAAATCTATATGGCTTTATTTATGATTCAGACAATATCCAAATTAGGATACAAGTACAAATTAGGGGGCTGTGTTACCATAAAAAGAACTTCAGAGAGCTTCTAGAGGTGTTTAATATTAAGAATTTGTCCTAGCCTCCGGCAGCTATGTTGCCATAAAAAAAACTTCAGATAGCTTCTATAAGAGTTTATCATTTAGAATTTTTACTAGCCTCTGGCAATCGGGAAATGTGCCCACCAAGGCCCCCTCTCCCCTCCTGAAATTATTGACTGGCTATGACCTTAGTCGGAATTATGAAGGCTTAGTTTAGAGGAAGTGCATCCGAATTTGTGTAGAAGGAGAGTGGAAAACTATTCTTTATTTGAGTGAGAGCCATCCATATATTAAAATAACAAACCACCTATGAAAAAAGGAAAGAGGAGGAAAAGCTAGAAAATGTCGATGTTTTTTCATCAAAACATTTCTTTTGGCTAAGCTAAATAAATATTTATTTATTCCCATGGTGATATCAAGTTGTTGAATATCTACCATGAGCATGGAGAAATTATCTGACAAACCATTATAAATTAAGAGGAAAAATTGTCATTGAATTCCAGGACACCCTTGACTGATATTCAAAAGTTGTTGAGGTCAGGGTGTGAAGAACATTCATCTCTGTTTCTACTGGAGCAATATTTGATCTATTTTGCCAAAAAATTGTTTTGCTATAAAAACTTCAAAAACACTGACCTTAACTCAGTTCACTACATCCCCGCCACCGATGTTTGTAAGTCACGCATTTAAAAAAACACCATTTTAAGGGTAGCCTACTTTAAACACACACCTAAAAAAAAGTGTAAGGGCAAGCAGTTTTAAAACAACATGATCATGCACCCAGTTGTATCCTGATTGAAAACAGGGCAAAATTTGTTCAAATTGTGAACACACCCAAAATTGTATGTCCACCTAAATATCCAACGTCTAGTTTGAGAAGAAATAAAAGAGCAACTCACGGGAATTCCTACATGAGGATAGTGACACGGGCGGAATGGGTTACTGGCAGCACCCACCAGCCACTGGGTCTTTCCTCCTGACCAAGATTACCCTAGCCTAACCTAACCTAACCTAACCTAGAAATACTCGTGTGTGTAAATGAGTTAAATTAAGACTGACAAGGCTGGAAGAACGTAAGTTACAACTGCTAGGCCCCCGTGGCTCACCCCTACTATCAAATTAGGGGCGGGATGGCATGGCAACATGGCATGCCCGCAATCTGGACTCCTCCCCATATCTCATAAATCCCATTTTCGCAATCTGAACTATTCGGAATCAGGAGGGCACCGTGCACCCGACCGGGAGCAATCTCCAATCTCCCCACCTTAGGCAGTCTAGTCAAACACGAGAGTAGCGCGTTAGACTATTTAGCCACCGAAGTGGGTGTGTAAATTACTGTTAAGCCAAAAAAAAATGGCCATGGGCCTACCGTTACCTTACATGTTAGCTCGCTAGAGTCGGATTGGTAACCTCGAAAACACTTGGCAGAATCCGCTTGACTGGCGCAACAATTCACACGTTAGAAGAAACATAATGTTGAACCATGATGCTTTGAGACACAAACTAGTAATAAATGATTTCCGACACATGAAAGTTATGGGGTAAAAGGGGAAATAGTTCATTTTTAACTCAAATTGAATTAGTGCTGACATCTGTTAGACAATCCTGAGACCTTTCTAAAATACTTTAAGATTATTTTAAAAATGGGTTTCTATCAAAACGACACATTGGACCCAAAGTTTTGAATCATGGTATAGCCTACAGATTTATTTCGGCATTAAAGTGAAGCAACTAAAAGTCCTTATGTGTACCTGGTGAGATATCACCGCCATCTTGAAAAATAAGTGCAATATTTCAGTTTCTCCCGTACATCTCAGTGACGGTCAACTTTATTGAGATGTAAGAAGATATATAAAGGAAAGATAACAATATTTACCACAAAAAGTTAGATGTAGATTTATCATATGGTGTACAGTACAATTTAGCAAATATATTGCTACAAACGTACAGTGAAGCTTAGAAATATGCATAAATCCGTCTTGATGAATCCCATTTTTGTTTTGTAAGTTCCTGTTAGCCTGTAAGAAATTTAATATAATCATAATCACCTAACCAAAGCTTAAATAACGAAAAATAGTTAATTACGTATTATAAAGTCAGCCTTTATATGAAATGTGTAGCGCGTCTAGTTTGCGAACAAATAAAAGAGCAACTCACGGGAATTCCTATGTGAGGGTGGTGCATCGGGTGGAAGGGGTTACTGGCAGCACCCACCGGCCACTGAGGCTTTCCTCCTGACCTAGCTTACCCTAGCCTAACCTAACCTAACTTAGAAATACTCGTGTGTGTAATTGAGTTAAATTAAGACTCACGCGGTTGAAAGAACGTAAGTTACAACTGCTAGGCCCACGTGGCTCACCCCTACTATCAAATTAGGGGCGGGATGGCATGGTAATATGGCGTGTCCGCAATCTGGACTCCTCCCTATATTTCATAAATCTCATTTTCTCAATCTGAACTATTCGGAATCAGGAGGGCACCGTGCACCCGACCGGGAGCAAACTCCAATCTCCCCACCTTAGGCAGTCTAGTCTAACACGAGAGTAGCGCGTTAGACTATTTAGCCACCGAAGTGGGTGTGTAAATTACTGTTAAGCCAAAAAAAAATGTCCATGCGCCCTACCGTTACCCTACATGTTATCTCGCTAGAGTCGGATCAGCTACCTCAAAAACACTTGGCAGAATCCGCTTGACTGGCGCAACAATTCACACGTTAGAAGAAACATAATGTTGAACCACGATGCTTTGAGACACAAACTAGTAGTAAATGATTTCCGACACATGAAAGTTACAGGGTAAAAGGGGAAATAGTTTATTTTTAACTCAAATTGAATTAGTGCTGACATCTGTTAGACAATCCTGAGACCTTTCTAAAATACTTTTAGATTATTTTTAAAGTAGGTTTCTATCGTATTCAAATTAATTAAACAAGTGATTGATTGAATACTTGTGCAGTTTGAGATAAACAAGTTGTTAGCCTGGAAATGTATGTAGTATAATTTTCTTCCCTTTCATATTTTATTTTCTAGTGAACAGATTAATGTCACAATGGATATTTTCAATTTATTGAATCGTTTGAAACAAATCAAAACAAAAGAAAAACGACACATTGGACCCAAAGTTTTGAAACATGGTATTACCTACAGATTTATTTCGGCATTAAAGTGAAGCAACTAAAAGTCCTTATGTGTACCTGGTGAGATATTACCGCCATCTTGAAAAATAAGTGCAATAGTTCAGTTTCTCACGTATATCTCAGTGACGGTCAACTTGGTTGAGATGGAGGAAGTTATATAAAAGAAAGATAACAATATTTACCACAAAAAGTTAGATGTAGGCTAGATTTATCATAGGATGTACAATTTAGCAAATATATTGTTACAAACGTACAGTGAAGCTTAGAAATATGCAGAAATCCGTCTTGATGAATCCCATTTTTGTTTTGTAAGTTTCTGTTAGCCTGTAAGAAATTTAATATAATCATAATCACCTAACCAAAGCTCGAATAACGAAAAATAGTTAATTACGTATTATAATATCAGCCTTTATATGAAATAAGTAGCGCGTGCAGAACTCTTCTTTGATTATTCCTCGATACCATTTTCGCCAACAAAGAGTTTGGGAAATGAGTCGGTAACATCAAGTTCATTAAAGTCGATGTTTAAAGTCGATGAAATGATAACTTTTTCTCTTTATTTAAAATTGTTGTCATCTAATGCTGACATATTATTCAATTTACTATTGATATCACCATGTGAATAAAATTAAACTATGTTCCTAGTGGAAAAAATATTTTATTTACTTTATACAAAAAAAAAGTTTCGCTATAAAAACTGCAAAAACACGTTCCCTACACTTCCACCTTAATTGAAGTAACTAATAACCAATTGTTGATCTCGAAGGTCTTAGGATAAAATGTCAATTAATTTAGTTTACTCTTAGTTTATCTTATCTTACAGACTGGCTTAACTGAGAGAAATATATATTTTTCTACAAACAATTCCCAGCTTCCCATGCGCTTATCATATTGAACGCAATTTTTTTTAGGTTGGTTAGTATTTTAATAAAACTATCACTCACTTCGGTGGACGCACAGCCTTTGGCGCTACCCTCACATGTAGACTAGACTGCCAATTACGGGGAGCTCAAGGTTCGAGTCTCAGTCGGGTATACTGAGGGTGGTTTTTTNAATTCCTAAAACCATTAGCGTAATTAGTACTTAAGCGTATAACCCGAACGGGTAGTAAGACGCGGTGCTAAGATAATTGTCGTAGATTGTCGTAGACAGGCCTAAGATGTAGTGTTTCTATATCAATGTACTGTGTATTATCCCATTTCACATATCTTATTGTTTTAATGTAAATACCCCCATTTTTAGGTCAAGGAGCGATGAAGTCTGTGATGTGCACCTGGCACCATTTATTTTCAATCACTATTTCCACCACATTCAGAGTTTTCTAAGAGCGTCTCGCCTTTCCAAATTAAACATCAGCATCCCAACTTAAACCCAAGTAAATAATAGGTAATATTTCACACTACAAAGTGCGTACACGCACCCCCTCACAATCCACTTGGTGGCACTTAACATATCGACGAGACTAGACAACCTAAAGCGCACGCATACACCTATACTTAACCTAAAAACCAAGCAGGTTGGGTGAGGGTGACGCTTATGGTAATATCGTCCTCGTGTGGACAGATGATAATAATTACCGGTTAATTAACCTGTCTTAATTGTCGCTACGCGTTTCACCTGACAGTTATTGTCTTCCCGCCGGAGTTCGGCGGGTTATTCCGTTACCTCGCGTGGTTTATGGAACAGATAGCTAGGGCGGGGTCGAAATGTCTTCAAACAATCGAGTGTCACTGCGTTTAGATGTTGTTTGTCTTTCAAATACCCACACGTCCTTATGGAAAAAAGGGGGGTGGGTGCTTCACCCTCTTTAATTACGGTGTGGGCCGCGTTATAGCTGAGCAGATACAAGGACGCTAACCACACACACACATAACCATACCTTTTGATTGAAACAGAGAGATACTCAAACGTCATCATGTTGTTTTTACTTTTGCATATCAAGAGAAAGTATTGTAATCGTGAAGATTTTCTGTCTCTAGATTTTGATAAATCTTTATATTTTATGTGTGTTCAAACCCAAAAAATGGATTTTACGCTTAGGTCTATCTATTTGTTCCTGGACACAGATCTGAAAGGGTTTGATTGATTTTGTTTGGAATTGATAAGTAGGGCAATACTTTGGGACCTTATTTTTTGTTTCGACACTAACCATAACATTTAGGGATAAGAGATTTTCTTAATTCCAAATTTTTCAAAAACGGTGCAAACTATTTTGCTTAGAATGAATATTTAGGGATATTAATAATAATTATGATAATAATAATTCATTGTGCGCATTTCTCATGAATATCTATTTACTCTAAATTTTAGCCCCATACATTAATTACTTTGCCTTAAGGATGTTGGCTAGCCGTGACGTCACGGTAATTGAAGATAAGATTTCCAATGTTAGTGAATTTACGTTTTACTCAACGAGTTTTAAATATATAACGTTAAAACTAAAAACATAAATTCTTCAATAATTCTAAAAATAGTCCCAGGGTGTCAAAAAATTATTATTTCTATCTTTAAATAGTTTTTATAAAATAAATTAGATCCTCTACAAATTAGGCGGTTTAGCTTGATCATGAAAAGGTCTGGTAGGAATCTTCCTACCAGGTTGTAGATTTAAAAAGTATGTGATAGCATATGTATATCTAGAATAAAAAACAAGAATAAGATGAAATTAAAAAACCAGTCACTGTTTTCAAGACGCCAATATTAAAGTGGCTGTGTAAACTCGTTAGAGGAAGAGGGAATGGGTTATCAGCACATAGACAAGAGCCCTCTCAAGGTGAACTTTTCATTTTGTTCCATTTCTTTCTATTTTGCACATTGGTGTTTAAGGTGTATTAGTGCTTAGGGCGGTATGCAAGAACGTTAGTGAATGCTTAGTGGACCAATAGTGTGGTCCCGGTGATCAGGTGGTCTAGGGATCCGGGGTTCAATCCTCAGTCCTGAAACAGATTTATCTGATTGTCAAACCCTTGCTTCACCTTTGATAATACGTGTAATAATCACAATTTGTGAATGTGTGGAATGCTAGGCCTCCACCGTAGTTCGGATTCCACGTTAAACTGTAGGTCCTCCATTTCATCTCACAATCACCCTACCATTACACATTAGCGTAAGTGCGTAGCGGTATGATAATAATAATAATATTAATAATGTGGTCCCAAGTACACTGTCGATTAGATTTCTTAGGTGCGTCAAGTTAAGGCGTAACCTGCCTCACAAATAGCTTTGAAATCTCCAAGAAGGAAACGTCGCTAACAATATTACACAAAAAGTCTAAAATATGCAAGTTTGACTCCTTATAACTCGTGAACTGCAATTATTTGACATCGTTATTTATACACTTGTTAAAATTAAAGTTGTGAAATAATATTTTACTATCGAATGACCTTAAAGGGACTGAAACAAAGGACGCATCAATTACTTGAATGTGGTGCGCAGGGCGGGTTAAAAAATATCATCAGGTATACGCAGACATATGAATGAGCTATGTCGGATAAGTTTATGCGCGAATCATCTCTCGTTTTAACTTTTCATCTCGGATTTATCGGGATATTTTAAATTCGGTGTTTTCAAATTTAAGATAAAACAAACCAACGTTTCATTCACTCTCACTCACTCTCTCTCTCTATCTCTCTCTCTCTCTCTCTCTCACACACACACACAAAACGATGAAAACAACTAATTATTTTTTTGGTCGTGTAAGGAGGAGGGGGAAAGAACTGATTAGATTTGTAGCAAAAGAGCCAGCGCATTCAGATAATTGTTTTATTTCTACTGACATCGCGGTACAAGAATGTGACAAGGACAAAAAAAAATGCAGGCTGTGGAGACAAACACAAGCGGCAGACCTTTGAAAAACCCCACCCCCACCCCCCAAAAAAGGGAAAAAAATAACGTTTTAAAAAAAGATAGAGAAAGTTCAAGTCTTTAGTTAATTTGATTTGGGAAAAACACGTAAAAGTACAAAAAAAAATCTAGACTTACAAAATTATATACATAACCCCATCTAACTACTCTTTCGGGTTTTACGCCTACGTATTAATTAAGCTAATGTGTTTAAGGATAAATAAAATTTAATTTAGATTATATGTACCCTTATTCGATTGGAGTGAATGCGGGAAAAAATAGAGGAAAAAACCATCCTCACTATAACCGACCAGGATTTGAACTCTGATCTCCCCATCTTTGGCAGTTGCAAGAGTGACGGCTTGGACCATGCGACCACAAAAGCGCGGGTGTCAAATCTTTGATTGAATCAAATATTGATGTGTAAAAGCGGGAGGGGATTGGTGATGAGGAGAACAAGGGGCATAGAGTAATGAATATTCCAAAGAGGAACAAAACTCGTGATCGTTTCGTTGTAGTCTCTTTTTTGTTTCATCAAAATAAATCATTGTCGTTGCGACTGTCTCGTGAGTGTGTAAATGTGTGTGTGTGTGTGTGTGTGTGTCTGTGTGTGAACTTCTCTTTGGGTGGTTCTCACCTTATTTCACAGAGTTAATTGTAAAGTTACGCCCTGAATACCGGCAATGTGAGAGCTTGATCGGGAATAAATCATTCTTCGCCACCTCTTCCACTTTTATCCTTCCCGCGTTCAATGGTTCTAGTATTGAAAGCTAGAAGGCATATAAAAACAATTTATTTTTTTATATCTGTTTCAGCACC
>CABFOW010003681.1:0-39174 GCA_902141385.1 Timema californicum | reverse complement strand
AAAATTTATTATAAGATTTAATATAAAAATTTACTTCTTTTTACTCATACATTTTGGAGGTTAAGCTTAAGACTCCTTAACAAAAACTGTTTTTTATGGGGGATTTTTTTAATGTCATTTACACTACTCTTACCCGCCGTCGTGAGGCATTGTTGTCTAGTCGCTCTGCTTCACCATTGTTGTGCAACAATAACAACAAGATGGCCCCCGGTGTGTGGTCTTTTTAGGTAAACTAGCATTCATCGTTTGGACCACTGAATTTCACACCTTTTTACTTCAGGACCAACAAACTCGAGATTAAAGAAGAGGTGGGTTTTTTGTTGATTTTTTTTTAAGGAGTGAGGTTCAAAGTTCTCAATCAATGTGCTGTTGGATAATAGGTTTGTTATTTACACCTATTCATTTGTGATGAATTAGAAAAATGTGCAGACTTTTGAGTTAAAAATACATCACGATTTTAAGATTATATAACAGTTTCAAATTAAAACAATTTTACTTGCATCGGTGGGCACTAGGAAAAAAGTATCTAACATGGTTTGCTGGTGTTAGGGAGCTCCAGGTCCGATATCTTACCGAGTATACAGTAGCCCCATGGCTTCTTTGGTGCTGGCTGACGGCTTTGAAAAGTTACCAGACCAAATTATGTATCCCTTCGCCGAACCATATGATCTTCAAAAACACGTGTTTAGCAGCTGTCACTTCTGACGGTCAAAATTTATGTATATACCTAAATGTTGACTGTCAGAAGTCAGCTGTGAGCTGTCAGTCAGCACCAAAGAAGCCATGGGGTTACTGTACATGATTTACCAATCTCTACTTAAATACAAATGCGGTTATATCTCCAATAAACACTGCCTACCTTATTTATAATCCGTTAGAGTAAATATGCTGTTATAATTAATTAGTTATAGGACATAATTAAAATGAAAAATTTCTCAAATTTCAAAGGAAGTTAAATCTGTTTTTTGTGATATTAATTAAATAAATTGTCAACTTCAACATTTTGATAATATCACATTCTATATTTAAGGTGGGACTGTAGGTAACAAGACCTAAGGATAGTATTTTTGCAGTTTTTATATCAACACTTTTTTTTTGTCAGAATAAATAAAATATTTCTCTAGTAGAAACATAGAGTTTAATTTTCTTCACGTGGTGACATCAACAGATGTTGAATACCTGTCAAGGGTGTCATGGAATGTATTGACAATTTTTCTCTTAATTTAAAAAGTATCTCATCTAATGCCACCATGCTCATGGCAGATATTCAACCACTGTTGATATCACTATGCGAAGAAAATTAAACTCTTATTTTTATAAGGGAGCAATATTTGGCTTATTTTAGTCAAAAATATTTTGCTATAAAAACTGCAAAAACACTGCCCTTATCTCGCGGTTTCTACGCTCCCGCCTTGATGAGTGATACCACGGATGAAACCCATGTATAATTTTGAGACAGGCCCAATAGAGTTGCCAATACTATCACTTCTTATTAACAATGTCATACGTGTATTTTCTTAGCCAAATGACCTAACTGACCAAAGTCCACTAGCTGTTAATTCATTATCATAATAAAGTAGAGTCAATTTTATCAATAACATTTTTTTCAACCACACCAGGAATTGATTCCTGAACCCCTCTCTCAGTAATACAAAACTAACAGCGTTAAAGTGTCGGCCTTTTATTACAAAATGTCAACGTATCTTCTTATCTTTTCGTTCTTGCGCATACCTTAATTACTACGCTACCCGCTTCGAAGGCCGCGTGGTCTAACGCACTACTCTCATGTTGGACTAGACTGCCAAAGACGGGGAAATAGGGGTTTGATCCCAGTCGGGTGTACAGACGGTGGTTTTTTCTAAATGGTTTTCCACTCTCCCTCCGCGAAAATGTGAGTGCACTTCTTCTAAATTAAGCCTTCTTAATTCCTAACCCATCAGTGTAATTAGTACATAAGCGTATGACCTGAACAGGTAGTAAGACGCGGTGCTAAAATAAAAATAAAATTACTATGCTAATGTAATAGGGATGAGGAAGGTTGGACCTGACCGGGATATAAATTCGTATCTCCTCATCATTGAGAGTAGTCTCAACATTTCTTGAATATTCAACACAAGCGCTACGTAATTTGACCATAAATCTTCTTTTTTCCTTTTTAAAAAAGTTTCTTGTCAAATTATTTGATGCCCATGAGATATAATCAACAATAATAATAAATATTAAAATTACTATTATTAGCGAATAAAACTAAATGTGATTGATTTATTTGTATTTAACGTGAACTTTCCAAACCAAATGATTACATCACCACAGAGAATTTCTATGAGTGAGAGTAAAAGAGCCTATCAATTTTGCCAGGAAAAGTATTTTCACATACCTTAGAGGTTTATTTTACATACCACAATTGACATAGGACTGACAACTTTACTTCCCCTCCGAAGAAAGCTGTAATACGGATTTTTATCACTCAAGAAAATTCTATCAACCCAGGCTGGATTTGAACCCACGAACATCGGGTCCTGAGGCGAGCACTATACCCCACAACATCCGAGATCGACTTAAACTAAGTGTATTTACTGAAGCAATATTTTTTTTATCTTTAACAAAAAAATGAAAAACTGAATAAAAATATACGTACCTAGACTCGAGTTTTCTTACATTCCACCTTAATTCTTTCGATTAAAAAAAATTTCAAGGCCCTACAAACAAACTCTATAGGTAAACATTTGCATAGCAAGAAAATAAAAGTAGAAATATTCTTCCAGCTTATGAAAGGCTTGGAATATATGATTGGTCATTGATTAATGGATTGTCCTATTCCCCCTCGCGTAAAATCGTCAGGTGCATGAACTCGGAAAAAAGTTTTTGTCCGCTTTGACAAATGAGTTGTGTTTGTATTTGGTGACGTCATGTTGGTATTAACATAGAAAGGACGAGGGAGTGAGGGTTTGTAAAAAATAGTCGCCCAGTGAACTTACTACACCGTCAAAATGGACGTGCCAAAGACCGGATGGTCTCAGGCATTAGATTCGCAATTCTCTTAGTCACTGTTGACCGGAGAGGTCAGTATTTCAGTCCCGGATGGACATTTTGACTAGTCCAACAGCTTAGTTCTGTCGGTAGTGTGTCAACCTATTTAGCTAAACGTCCTAAAATGGCCAAATAATGTGTTAATATTGATATGTGGGTTTCTCCTTTCACAATGAATGAATTAGCGACAGGGGGATGGATGTTGTGTCTATTATAGATTTAAGTCAGTTTATAATTCGTGTACTGATATATTCAGTCTGTTCAAAAAGTTAACGTTCTTTATATTTTTAGCACCACGTCTTACTACCCGTTCAATTAATACGCATATTATGTACGAATTACGCTAGTTTGTTAGGGATGAGGAAGGTTTAGTTTAGAAGAAGCGTACCCAAATTTGCGTGGAGGGAGAGGGAAGAAATATTTAGGATAAGCCACCATCAGTATACCCAACTGGGATTCGAACCCCTATCTTCATGTCCTAGCAGTCTAATCTATTGCGACAGTTACATCTTATACCATTTGGCCAGTGAAGAAGGTAAGTGCATGTTAAATACCTCAAATAAGAAAAAAATATGTTGACTTTTTTTTACATATGAGCTTTCACAGGGATTTTTCACAGCCTCTCCCCATGTTATTTGCACTGCACATCTTTTGAGCTATAAAATAGCTTCATCATATCTAACACCTTTGTATCAATCACACCGTTTATACCCAAGTGGCAAAAAACCGACCCAAGTGGGGGCAAAAAACCGAGAGCGAAGAGAAACAAGTAGCCTATACCCTGATTTTGGTTGGAAGAACAGTTTAGAAAATTAAAACATATGTTTGAGGCAAACATTATTAACACTTTACTATACTATTTGTGTTATTTAATCGGTATGGTTATCTACCAAAAGTGACAGTTGTAGATCATTTAACTTACTGGATGAGTAGGTATATTAAAATGGTTTTAGTGACGTTTGTAACTAACGACTACTGTTCTTCCTATCAAAACCATACCAGATATATATAGTTATGACACAATTTAAAAAAAAAACTTATCGCTACGTCTTAATACATATAATGTTTTGTTATGAACCTTTTTTTAATATTAGGGTGACCTGGCGGTCTAGGGGTAAGGTGTCAGACTTCTGTGTTGGCAGCCGGGGTTCAATCCTCGGTCCCGGCACAAATTTATCTGATTACCAAACCCTTCCTTCACCTCTGACATGACGTCTTGTGAATGTGAGGAATGCCAGGCCTCCACCGTGGCTCGGACTCCACGTTAAACTGTAGGTCCTCCCTTTCATCTCACAATCACCCTACCATTACAAATTAGCGTAAGCGCGTATAACCCGAACGAGTAGTAAGACGCGGTGCTAATAATTATAATAATAGTTTTTTAATATTGTCGAGCTTTTTTTAAATATTTTTTACTTAGATGTAGTTTAATATTACATTTAGAACAACCAGACTTTTTTTTATGTATTTCAAAATTGTGGCCAATATTATAATATATGTATTGGATATGAGAATTAAAAAAATAGACTAACTAAATATCTAACATATTTAATGAAGAAAAAATCACCTAATATAAGGGCCTGCTTTAAAAATATTTTAAAATAAACATGCCTTAAACATATTATGAAACAAATAATAATAATGATTTCAAAATAAACTTAATAAATTTCCGCCCTAGTCTTATCCTGTATTTATTTTTAATTGATATAAAATTTTAAAATGTATATTTTTATATTGTCAAAAATAAGAAGTCATTAATTCAAGTACATCGTACATAACTTTGTATGCGAAAAACAAAACTTTTGTTCTGGTGCCATTTATATTCATAAAACTATACATAGGGTCAGTATTAAATAGTTCATAAAGGAATCATAGAAAAAGTGCACCTAATATTTTTGACTGGCGTAGTCTACGTTTACTATAACAAAAAAAACATAGTAGGCCTATTATGAAAAAATATAGCGATTTTCACCTCAAGCAAAATGCTGTTGACAAATATTATGTCAAATTGAGAACACTACAAACATACACCAAAAATGTTTTTTATTCCTAAAAGAGTGTCACTAAAAATACTATAAAACAAATACAATTAAAGTCAACAGTTTAATGAAAAATCCTTCAGTCATCGCTTTGAGGTAGAATTAATACATTGTTTCATAGTCTGTATAAAAATGTTAGACACGAAAATCTTGCAAGAAAAGGCACGCAATAACGTCCCGAACTATAAGTACTATCACATACCAAAAACATTAGTGAAAAATACGCGAATAACCAGGAAAACGCTTCAGTGGTCAAATGGTCCCTATTGTGTTAGACTAACCTGATGTAAGTGGTGAGATCAAGGTTCAAATCCCAGTCAGTTATACTAAGGGGGGGTTTTCCTTAAATACTTTTCCGCTTTTCCTTAACGAAAATGCGAGTATACTTCCTCTAAAATTCAACCTTCTTCATCTCTAAAACACAAGCGTAATTATCATAAAAAATGATAATAATAGTAATCGAGCAATTTTTTTTTCTTGTTCTGTCCTGCCCCAGAGAGTTCGGGATACTAATAAAATTTGCTTGCTCCATCCTGTGTCCTTAAATTAGTGTTACGCACTACGGTGGCCACATGGTCTAAGCCAATAGTCTCACAATAAACTAGACTGCCAATGACGGGGAGACCAAGATTTTAAACTAGGTCAAATGTACTGAGGATGGTTTTCCATTTTTTCTCCACGCAAATGCGGGTACGCTTCCTCTAAATATAACCATCCTAGTCCCTAAAACCATTATCGAAACTAGTAGGTCTACATAAGCGTGTAACCCGAATGGGTAGTAATATGCGGTGTTAAACAAAATTAGTGTTTGTTTTAATGGATAGCCAAAACTTGCAGTGAAACACATAGATTTTATGGTAATTATTGCACACCTCTAATACTTCACTAAGGTTCTTCAAAGGTGGTCTCTATTCTTACTCAAAGCATTCCTACGGATTTGCGTCAGTAAAAAGGAACTCAGCTGATCAAATATTTATTGCAAACCTCTTACAATTTTATATTCTGAAAGAACAATCTAATATATTTATATAAAACATTTATTCTAAAAAGCAAAAGAAATTTGTTTGGATTCGTCTATCATCAGATTAGAACTCTATTTGAAATTAATTACTAATATGTCCACGTAATTGCTATACACCTATTTTTAAACAATTGTTTTATCATAATCTTAGGGTAATCTTATATCAAAGAGAGTTTCTTATGCTTTTATTGAACGGCTAATCATTTCAAAGATATCTATATCCTTGGACATTTTTTCTATCTGTTAGCAACAACAACAAAAAAGAAAAATCCAAGCAAAAAATTTGTTTGGATTTGATTGATTTATACTTTTTACGTAAAAATTATTTCCATAAAAACTATTTTTGGATGTCAGTTGAATCTTGAATAGATCCGGTCTCTCGTCACGGTATAAATCCTGTATACAAATAGTGTGGCAAGTTTTATATAAATTTAACTATCATAACACCCACTTTGGTGGCTGCATTATCTAAGGCGCTACTCTCGAAATAGACTAGATTGCCGTTGATGGGGGGATCGTGGTTCCATCCTGGTCGGCTGTACTGAGAGTAGCTTTCCCTAAATAGTTTATCACTTTCTCTAAACAAATGTGGGTACACTTCTTCTAAATTCAACCTTACTCATCCCTGGCACATTATAGTAATTAGTACATAAACGTACAACCCATACGGGTCCTAAGATGGGGTGCTAAAAAAGGAAAAGCTATCATAATGTTAAAGTTTTATGCACACATTGTTTCGCCAAGTAGGCTACCTAACCAAATTAAAATTTCACACGCATATTTTAATTTCTCCAAGTAACAAACCCAATATCGGGTCCTAAATGATATAAGACATGAAAGGGTTGAACCAAGGTCTCTTATACCTGGAAGACCACCATTTTAACAGCTTGGACTCGTCGATCCTTAGTACACCCAAATAAACATCGCCTTCTGTTTCATCTCGTCTGTTTATTAGTGGGAAGATACATTGTTTTACCATGGACACCTGAAGGGGTAATGTCCAATTACCTGGGTGTAAGTGGTAGGTAATTGCTGCTCCCCAATGTATGGCGCAAAGGGGACCGGGGGGTAATAAACACTCCATGCAGTGAAACCTATGTGTTACAGGTGTGGTAATATTTATTACAGATGAATTTAGTACTCGGTGTTCCCTATTTATCGTGTAATTTATGTTTTAGTTGGGTTTTTTTTTCTCTTTCTCTGGGGACGAGACCAATCTATGAGTGTTTGAATAAGTTCTGGTCTAATATAGGTCTACTATAGGCTACACCTATTAGTAGGCTAGCATTGTACTTCTTTAACGAGTCTTTTAAAATTACTCCCATATTGATAAATGTAGAGTTAATAAATCTATCCTAGCACAAGTGCTATTAACGGCTTTGTCTAAAAAAAAATAGGGGGGTGGATATTACGAGGATCGTTTGAGAAGATGAAACCGCACTATCATTTGAGAAGGGAAGGTAGAACCACAGTAGAATACCTACCCCAGTGTCTGTCGAAGCTCATCATCGTCAAAATATAGATTCTAGCTTTCGAGCCAGGTGCCTCAGACCACGTGACCTCCAGTCTAGCTTTAATAACAATTAGCTCCGATGTTTAATATCCCTCGCCGATGTTAAGTTAGTGTCAATAATTCTGATTATCATCAGACGAACCTCGGCTTACGTTTATTGTACGTAGCAACCCACAGCGCTGCTTTCTGGCGCCGTTTTGCAAGTCTGCGAGCTGACATACCTAGGCTACCTATTTACACACACGCTTCTTTCTGTGGAGTGATCATCTTGCTCCTCAGTGGAGGGAGAAGTTTCATTTTATCGTTATTTCCTTAAGGAAGTTCGTGATGAGTTCATTTTATTAGTTACTGATCCTATTATTGTGTATTTGTCAACCAAATTATTTAAAATAACTTGTTAAATGGGAAGCGCGTGTGTTGCTCTTGTTCCGTTTTGATTTGTTTCACGACACAGCACAATATTTTTAAAACATCCAGATTGATATTAATCTTAAAGATCTGTCGATCCTGAAGAGAAAAAAAAATGTCGGTAATCATCTGCTTCTAGTTTGTGTTGCAATGCATCATGCTGCGTCACTCAAGCAGATTATGCTCTTTGTTTTCGGTGAACGCTATGAATCAGGCCTTACACAGGGTGGTGTGGAAACAATTAGACGAACTTTGCTGAGGAAAGTGATGGACACACTGAGGTTTGCCTCACGTCCGGTGACATTATCTTCACAAAGAGAAAAAGTGTTGGATGTAGCTAGCTTTCACTCAGCTATTGAATATTTAGTTTACAATTAAAGAGTTAATTTTCAAGTTACTAATCGTCTAATTGTGTCGACTTAACTTGTAGTAGCTTGTAATGACGGTGTGTCTCATAAGGGTGGACCGTCACCCAACTCAACGTTTTTATTTGTTTCTTCAGACACTAAACAAGACACGTTGACAAATTGCAGGAATCTCAAAACGGACACTAAAGGATCGTAACAAAAGAACCGCCCACCCCCACCCTCCACCGAGATAATAGGTATATTGAGCTGTAAGGAGGCCACTGGGGGTTAAAGGGGGTGATAAATATATATATCCGAGCTACACACTACGTACCACCTTTTTTTATCGATCATTTACGTAATTTATATCGATTTACTCCCGACTTTAAGAAGAAATAAAAAGTAGATCATATTAGTTTTTAGTTTATTTCAATATCACATAGAACAGAATCGAACCCTTAACAATGGTTGCATGGTCATTGGTCTAACGAACCATTTTCATCGATTTCTGGTGACGGGGAGATCATGGTTTGAGGCCCAGTTACCCGTACTGCTGTTAGCTGGACTGAGGGTGTTTTTTTCCTACTATAATGTCCCATTTTCTCTCCATGTGAATGCGAGTACTATTTTTACCTCTGAAAATTTACCTTAGACAACTCTATTCTATTGGCATGATTGTATCCGCTTCAGTGGCCACATGGTCTAACGCGCTACTCCCAAAGTAGGCTAGACTGACGATGACGGAGAAATAGAGGTTCAAATCTTGGTGATGTGTACTGAGGGTGGTTTTTCAAAAATTGTTTTTCACTCTACCTCCACGCAAATGTGAGTATAATTCCTCTAAATTCAACCTTTCTCATCCCTAGTTCATTAGCGTAATTAGTAAGTCGTATATCCCGTATAACTTAAACAGATAGCAGCCGCGGTGCTAAAAAAAATTAAGATTGTGTTCATAAGTTCACTAGGACAGGCATAAACATTCAATTCCCCCCTCCCTCCGGAAGTTAATTCATCGCTGTGAAAGGTTAAACCCACAAATCACCCATGTTAACTTTTTTCGGCCATGCTGGGAATCGAACCCGGGACCCTTAGCTCAATAGAAGACAGATACGCTACCACTGAGCCAAGGTGTTGAATTAGCTGTAATTATAATAATATGTTATTTTTAAAAATAGTGTCGATCGTGAATTTAAAAGGATTTATTTTTCCCCTAATATTTTTCCTCGCTTATTTTCGACCTACCCTCACACTCCTACAGCCCACCGGTTGAAAAACACAGCTTTAAGATCATTCGACCACCGAAACGAGTTGGCAAATAGTTGAAAGTGTGTTAAGTTCCCGCCTGAGACCACGCCAAGTTTTATTATCCTCCCTCCCAACGTCAAATAGGCCTTGGCCATAAGCCATAAATTAGGACCAACAAAAGGGTTGGAAGCGAGAGGTCTAATGGGGTGTGTGACAGCTAGTATTGTGTATGGGGACATTTAGAAAATGTAGCTTGTAGACTAGTATTGGGCGTGGGATTGTTCCATATTGCGAAGAGAAGATGGGGGTTACAGGGCACAACTAAACAGTTCGTTACTCTGCCATGGAAGGGGGACAGCGTCATATTTTGTCGATCGTTCAGTTATCTAGATCACAATAGATTATATTGTTATGTAGATTCGAGTGTCGAAATAGATACAAGCGTTGTGTAGTGCAGCCTATGAACAATGGAATGATGTTGCAATATGTAGGCCTAAATCAGGGATTGCTAAACTTTTCCGACCAGTGTTGCACTTAAAATGGGGATGTAGGGGACGCAAGTAAAGGTCAATGTTTTTTGCAGTTTGTATAACAAAACTATTTATTTATTTTTTGGCAAAATCAAATAAACCTCCAGTAGAAACATACACTTAGTTTTCTTCATATGGTGATACCAACAGTTGTTGAATACTTGTCAAGGATGTCCTGGAATTTAAAAACTTTTTCTCTTCACATAAAAGGTTTCTCTCCTAATTCCGATCTCGTAATATAAATTTAACTGTTGATATCACTATGTGAGGAAAATTAAATTTAATGTTTCTACTGGAAAAATATTGGATTTATTTTGACCAAAAAAATGTTTTGCTAAAAAAACTGCAAATACACTTATCTTTTCTCGCCTCCCTTAGCTGAATTTTGAACTATCATAATGTGCATTTGTTATACCACGGGTATTTTTTTTATCCACATGTCTTTGAAAGGTAAAGTTTATTCAGAATTTTTCGCTAAAAATAGTACCTTAAAAAATAAGGTTCTGGCATAAAAATCGACCAAAAATTACTGACTTTTAAAAAAAAGTGATTGATTAAATTCGTTGAATATTTTTATGGTGACTTATTTTATTGTTTTACGTGAAAATGAAAGAATTTTAGAAAATTGTCTTTGTACATAAAGTAGATATTGAACTTTATTAGATTCATAAGCTACTTTACCTGTAATCTGGTTGTATTTGCGCTTGCTATGCTTATCGTGGTCGGTATTGTAAGAGTTTTTAGTCTATTAAATAACCGCTATTTTAGAAAATACACGAGTCATAGGTTATAGCGCTATTTTTTTGTGTGTTTTTTCGTCACCGTGTCTAACTACCTGTTCAGGTTATACACATATATGATTATTAATTTTATGGGGTGGATATAAGGAAAGAAGCATTTTAGAGGTAATCTACCTGTATTTTTAAGAGAGTGGGAAACCATTCAGGAGACACCACCCTCAATAGACGCAACCGGGATTTGAACTTCAATCTCACCGTCATCCACAGGCCACACGAGAATGACAACTTAAACCGTTCAACCCCTGACGTGAGTGAGTCATATAACGTGGTTTGAATCTCTACCCCGCAAACCCACGTTATACCCACAGAGCAGGTAACTTGTATCGTATGATTTTGGTAGGAAGAACAGTAGTATATAGTTACTAAAGTTCATAAAACAATTTCAATGTATTCATATATCAATAATGTTATCTTCAGTTGTAAATTTTGATACATATTATCAATACCTATAGAAAAACACAAATGATATAGTAAAGTGTTATCAATGTTGGCCGGAAAGAAATATGTTTGAATTTTCTCTACTGTTCATCCAAACAAAATCAGGCTAGATGTATTCAGACATACAAATAAATGGTATACTCCATTCACGGTAGGAATTACTCTCTGTAAGGTCTTTTTTCCTACCAATATCCTACTATATTATATATTTCTGGTAGGGAAAAGGACCTTTCAGAAGACAATTCCTACGGTGAACGGACTTTAGGTCAAAAGCGCACATACTGTCAGTATATTTATTGTAATGAGGGAATAAAACCATTTTAAAATCAGTAGTAAACTACTTTAAAAAATAATAAAAAGCTCACATTATTTTGAATACTTTTAAACAATTTTTTTCAACACTTTTAAGGTAGGTTTATACATTTTGAACAAAATGGTTATAGCCATTTTAAACATAATTCAAAAAGTAAAAAAAAATTAGTCGATAGTAAAATAAGTTTAAAACATATTTTAGAAAAATTAACAATCTTGTAAAACACGTGTGAAATAAAATCGTTAAAGCTCTTTTTTTATATATAATTTAATAATCAGTCATCAGTAAATAATACTTAACTTCTTAACTTTAGAGATATAATCAAATTGACTATTTAGCCTCGCCAAATATTAGGTGTGAATGAAATCCAATAAACTGTTTTGGTACGTATTTTCAGGTACAGGCAGACAAACATGATGATAGGCCTAAACAAATTTTTAGTTTGTTGGAAGATAGAACGAACGTAAAAATATATAATAATCTCGCAGTAAAAAATATTTACGATTACACTACTTTCTATATATGACAGAATAAGAATAGACGTAACACCTGCTTCGGTGGCAGCATGATATAAGGCGTCACTCTCGTGTTAGACTAAACTGTCATGACGACAGGATCGGGGTTTGACACCCAGTCGAGTGTACTGAGGATAGGTTTTCAAAAAGGGTATTCCCCTCTCACTCCACGCAAATGAGGGTACACTCCCTTTAAGTTCAACATTCCTCATCCATAACTCATTAGAGTAATTAGTACACATGCATATAAACAGAACTGGTAGTAAGATGTGGTGGGGAAAAAAATTAAGACCTCGCCGCCGAGTATATAGGCAATATATCTGATGGAACTGCCGTGCGGGACCGCTTAACCTCTCCCCTGAAATATAACATTTTAGAAAACATTCTAAACAAGTTCAAAGTAAGGAGTGAATTTGAATTAGAATTTAAGGCTTAGATATAATGAACAAAAATATATAAAAAGAATTGATTAATAAATTGGTTAAGTTAATTGATGAAATAAATTGAATTTGCAGATTAAAATGTATAATTAGGTTTAAATTATGGTCAAATTATTGTCAAATTATGAACATTACACATATAATAAATTAATTCATCATCAATTTAGTAATATATTAGGTCTCATATTCTTAAAATTAAAAAATAACAGCTGGATACGGGAATTGAACCCGGAACCTTTGTTTTACTATACCAATACTCTTACCACTGAGCTATCGTCCCGTTCTCTGGCTAATTCTTCACTCATATTTTAAGGCAAAGTCTATGATGGACATGCGGAAATCGTTGGCTACAAATTAGTGATTTGATCAAGATAACGAGCTATCAGATAACGCAGCCACCTTCGAATCGGTAGTTGGCTTCATGCTGCCACTTGTACAATTATTATAATTTTACGGGATTGCATATTAAAGAATCAAATAGTAAAAACTATTATTTATGCTTCAATATATTAGGCGATGATAAGCCTAAAATACATTAAAAAACGTTAAAATTGTTGTAAAACTTACAGATAACAAAATAGGTTTGACCAAACAATGTTCAAATTACAGGTAAGTTAAAAATTCAAATTATAAACTTGGATTAAAAGGTTTCCATCTGAAAATTGGTTATAAAAAATGATTGAGTATTGATATACAACGACTTGAAGATATGCAATATTTAATGCAACAATGTTTAAAGTTTAAATAGGTATTGAAGTTAACAAGTATAAAATTTAATTTATAGGTTTAAACAAATTTCAGGCGGATTTGAATGGAGTAGAGAATTTTGTAATATTCTAAGTCTTATCTGTTTATCCTTGTCTCATCACTCCTTTTGTATTTCCAGCACCCTACCCCTATCTTAAGATAGTTATATCCAGTCCACCTCATTAAACCTTATTCCTAACTTGAACTAGTTCTTTTCAGTCCAACTCATTATATACTAGCCCTATATCGAGCTAATTCTATCCAGTCTAATTCACTAACTCCTATACCTATCTTGAGCTAGTTCTATCCAGACCACCTCATTAAACCTGATCCCTAACTTGAGCTAGTTCTATCCAATCCACCTCATTACACCCTCTCTGGATATGTAACACACAATAAAAAAAAAAGAGAGATACTGATTTTTCTTTGGCGTGTTAGTTTATCTTTAAGTAAGTATTTTAGTTTCGTGTGCAAAGCAATTTTTCTAAGTACCTGACGAAAGAAAGTCAAACAATATTTTTTTTAGGAAATAGCAAATCATTTTCTTCTTCCGCGTTTTTGCCGTGGGAGGTAAAAAAAAAAAAAACTAGACATGAAACATGCATTATTTTAAGCGACAATTCATGAAACTCCATCATAATTATCATTATTATGACTACAAGCGGTTAAAATTAGTTCTCCGCACGTGTGAGCCGCATAAAAACTAGGCTCTATCAAACTCCTTGCTCCACGCTCTATCTATGCAATCACGCTGTACTGAATCCCCCCTATAACCACCCCAGTGCATACGTTTTAAGTTTTAAGACATTTTGGGGGTAAAACCTACAACACTTAAGGGGGGGCATGTAAGAAACGCGAGAAAATTTCAATGTTCTTGCAGTTTTTATAGTAACACATTTTTTTGGCCAAAACAAAACAAATATTTTTTCAACAGATATATGAATTTTAATTTTATTCCCTTGATAACCTATACTTATTGTTGAATATCTTTCAAGGATGTCCTGGAATCCAATAACAACCTTTTCTCTACATTTTAAAAGTTTGTCATCTAATACCGCTTTGGTCATGACAAATATCCAATAACTATTGAGGTCATCATGCGAAGAAAATTAAACTGAATGTTTCTATTAAAGCAATAGGCCCTTGTTGACATATTTTAGCCAAAAAGATTTGCTATAAAAACCGCAAAAATACTTACCTTTTCTCTCGTCCCCTACACTCCCAACTTAATTAAGCAGCGTGCGATGTTTCAGCTTTGTACTGTACCTCTGTTGCGATTTTAAAAAAAGCTCTGAACAGAAAGACAGATACAATATAACTTTTAATATAGGCGTATAGATTATATTTACTTATTGGTTTCTTTCAAAAAAATAGTTATAAATGTATTTCTAAAACAATCAGAAATAATGTGTTTGTGTGTATTTCTGCCGTGAAACAATGCAACCGTTGGAATTCTTGCTCACACAGAATAGAGTAATATATTCAAGTAATTATTTATACTTACACAACTTTCGTACGGAACAGGGCATACAATACCTAATCTATCAGGATGAAAAATATAGCTTTATAAACATAAATTTAAAAAAGCATAACACATATCGTTACTGCGTTTTATAAAAAAATGAAAACTTAGAATAAGTCACGGGAGGACTGGAAATATAATTGTGGTAAATATTAATAAACCTATAGTAATTTTTTTAAAAGCCATTTGGTCATTAGGGAAAAGGTCAATAGATTTTTTCACCCCACCGTGTTATGAAATAAATGACAATTGAAACAGGACATCAAACAAAGGTGGTACAATATGTTTTCTACGTGGAAAAGTAACACGTACAGTAAAAACCACAGGTGAAGGCTCGACGATGTTATATTAAATATTGAAATGCATATTTCGCAAACAGGAATGAAATGAATGAGTAATTAATGTCCTGTGACGTAAGTGAAGGCCTATGAGGTAATAGGATATCATGGGTTCGCAACGAGTACAATACTAGGCACATACAATTATTTGATTTAAAGAGTTTAAAAAATTACCTCTGGTAATACTAAATATTACTCAAAACAATATGCTTAAGCAGATATTTGCTCCAAAAAGATATGGAAGGTACTGGTAAGTGAAGAAGGTTACATAATTATGAGTTACATACCCTGTTCTCATCACATGACAATATTAGGGTCATAAAGTCTCTCAGATTACGGTGGGCAGGACATGCAGCGCGATTGGGAGAATCTAGAGCCGTGTCCAGGATTGTTGACTGGGAAACCCATTGGGAAGACCTAGACTAAGTTAGGAGGATAAAATTAGAATGGACCGGAAAGAGATAGGGTGTACAATGAGACGGACTGAATAGAACTAGCTCAGGATAGGAAGAGGGTGTAATTAGGTGGACTAGATAGAACTAGCTCAAGAGAGGTTGTAATGAGGCAGACCGGATAGAACTAGTTCAGCATAGGTAACGTTCTTTCGTAGGTGCGGCAATGAACTTTCGAGTTCCTAATGTCATAGGGTAAGTAAGGCATGAGTTTTATTATTTTTATTATTATTTTTATTAATGTGCCTCATTAAAGTATTATTATTAAATTTTTATGTTTTATATAATTTTCATTAGAGTTTTTAAAGAAAGTAGCATCGACTTTGGAAATATATTCATCAAATGGATTTACTAAAGAAAGCGAAAATGATGATGTGTATGGTTACCTCAGTTATTGCCACCAGTTTGCTCCTTGTTTAGTGAATACAGAAATGTTGCAAATAAAGCTGTGGTACCTGGGTCGGGGGTGGGGGGGTTAAGTGGAGCAGATTTGCACCCTTTAGTGAATCCAGTCCCTAGTGAATTTAATAATAATCAACCACCTTATAACAGGCCTGTCTCACCACCCTTGTCCGCATTAATAATTGTGTTAATCTGATAAGAAACATCCTACCAACTACCCTCAATGAACATCAAGATAAAGACGTCAGCCAGGGGCAAAAATATCTTGTGTATTGAGGTTTTTATTTCTTAAATAGTTTCTCACTCTTCCTCCAAGCGAATTCGTGTAGATTTATTCTAAGCTCCACCTTCAGCTACTCAAGGGGGTAAGTTCGTGGGTTGTTTCCAGGGTTAAAAAAAATATCGATAGAGCCATATTAGTAAATATTAAGAAAATCAAAATTTAATTTTAAGTTAATTTAAGTTGAACAAGTTGTAATAAATTGACGTGAAAGAAACATAAATAACGTAATACAATATATATTCATAATATAAATTTAAATTATATATGAAAACGATTTGGTAGTGATAATTACAAGTTATGATACATTTTAGCTATGAATATGTTGAAATTGTAACAAATATAATATAAAAATTAGGCACATTTTAAAATAAATATTTAAGTCAATTACAGATTAAAACTAAAAAGAATCAAAGGATAATGTGACAATTCATATATTAAAAATTGTAATGTGTTACTCTTGAAAAATGCAAAATGATTAAATTTGAAAAGTGAAAATTGAATTTATTCCTTAGCTGTAGTTCCCTGTTCCTTGATGTCTGGTTGCAAGAGCTGCTCAGTTATTTTGACACGTTTCAATGCATCAGCGGCATCATCCTCAGGTCTGATGAAAAAGAAAGAACACACCGAACGAAATTTATTTTTAAGGCACAATGCGTCAGTCAATGTGGTATAACATACAATTAATGAATGTTAATAGATTATAATGTTTAAAGAATAAATGATTATGAAACATGATGTTTAAAGAATAAATAATTATGAACTATTATGATGTTTCATAATTATTTATTCTTTCAACATTATAGTTTATTAACATTCATTAATTGTATGTTATACCACAATGGCTGACGCATTGTATCTTAAAAATAAATTTCATTCGGTGTGTTCTTTCTTTTTCATCAGACCTGAGGATGATGCCGCTGATGCATTGAAACGTGTCAAAATAACTGAGCAGCTCTTGCAACCAGACATCAAGGAACAGGGAACTACAGCTAAGAAGTAGATTTCATTTTTACTTTACAAATTTAATCATTTTTCAAGATTAATACATTACAATTTTTAATGTATGCATAGTCACATCATTCTTTGATTATTTAACTTAGTTTTAATGTGTAATTGACTCAAATGTATATTTTAAAATGTACATAATTTTTAGATGTTTGTTACAATTTCAACATATTCATAATTAAAATGTATCATAGCTTGTAATTATCACTACCAAATCTTTTTCAAAGTATGTTGTTCTTTGGCCAAGGCAGCGATTTTCAAACTGTGCTCCACTGAACCCTTAGGCTCCATCATGACTATCTCAGGCTCCATGAAGCAACTTTATAGTAACCTTTTATTTATATATTTATTTTTAAACCCATATAATAGCATAAATAATTAGGATTAACAATTTTTTCAAATTTAAATAAAGGACGTTTGCCAAAAGATCCATAAAAACATGTGATGTTTTCCATTTGTTTTATACTTTTATGTTAATAAAATTTAAACTGTTGCTAATGAAAGTCCATAATAGGTCTATTAGCGTGAAAAATTTATGAAGGCTCCAGCATGTTTTCTTTGTTTTTTTGTGCAAGGGCTCCTTCGGTCTAAGGGGTTTGGGAACTACTGGGTCAAGAAATGACAAGCAAGATACTGAAAGGAGAGAAACAACTTACTTGTACAGTCCCTTCAAGTCTTGCTTGCCTTGGCCAAAACCCATGAGCAGCCCCTTGTAAATTCTACACCAAGCCCTTTGTTCCCCCCCTCCCTTCCCAAAAAAAGGAAATATGACGTCTTTTTAAGGTGTAAGTGTAGGAAACGCGAGTTAAGGGCAGTATTTTTGGCAGTTTTTACAGCAAAACTTTTTTTACCAAAGCTAATAACAGTAAAAACATAGTTTAGAGTTTTCTTAGCGTGGTGACGTATACAGTTCTTGAATATATGTCAAAACCCGATTCGGTGGCTGCGTGGTATAACGCGCTACTCTCTCAGTAGACTAGACTGTGATGACAGGGAATCTAGGTTCTAATCTCGGTTGGTTTACTGAGGAAGTATTTTTCCAAAATTGTTTTCCACTCTTATGTCATGCAAATTCGGATACACTTCATCTAAATAAAACTTCCTAATCCCTAAAGCCATTAGTGTAATTAGTACATAAGTGAATAACAGAAACGGGTAGTAAGGATGTCCTGGAATTTAATCAACACTTTTTCTCTTAATTTAAAAAGCTTCTCATCTAATATCAATATGTTCCTCGTATATATTAAAGAACTGTTAAAGCTACCATATGAAGAAAGTTAAACTCAATGTTTATGCTGGAGTTTTTGGAGGAAAAAAAAAGTTTTGATATAAAAACTGCCTAAACACTGCCCTTGACTCGCGTTACCTACACGCCCACCTTAATTCTACAATTTAGTTTGGAGTCCTTAAAATGATCTTGGATATCAGAAAAGACGACCACAGCCATAAAAATACATATAAAAGAGGGCGATTCAAAAAACCTTTCTTTAAAAAAATAACTAATCAGGTAAACCAGGTGCACAAAAACTCATCCCTCCATTAACCGCCGCTCTTTACAACCCTATTTGAGTCTGACAACCCCCCACCCCTTCTTTTCCACCGTAGCATCCCTTATCTGGCCTTGTGTTCGCCCTGTTATTACGTCGCTACACAGTAGAAGGAGCCGTGATCATTGAAACATCATTACTACTCATTAGCTGCTAGCCTATAAATAGGCACGTAAATAAGCGGAGATAATTAAATACATGCAAGCCGGCAACAAGCTGCACAAACACCCTCCCCGGAGACTTTATATGACCTCTAAGGGTAGATGATCAAAATCTTCCATCCCTTACGATAAGTTTCTACGAGGCATTTTATTATTAATTTTCACCCTTTCCTTTTTGATCAGCAATAAGTCAAAATAATAAGGTATGTTAGATTCGGAACATTTGCGTTAAAACTAGTATTAATTTCAGTTCTAGTTTTTTTTGTTTATTAATTTATTAAAAATTACAGTATTAAAATATTATATTAGCATTTTTATTTAACTGATAATGAATGTATCAGGAAGTCATCAATTTATAAACCATTCCATTAATGTTGGGTTTTTAGCACCACGTCTTACTACCCGTTCGGGTTGATTGTGTAGGCCTACTAATTACACTACTGGTTCTAGGGATTAGGAAGGACATATTTATAGGAAGTGTACCCATATTGGCGTGGAGGGAGATTGGAAAACCATTTTGGAAAAAAAACCTCAGTGCACCCAATCTATATTCTAACCTAGATCTCCACGTCATCGGCAGGCTAGTATACTGCGAGAGTAGCGCGCTAGATCACTTGGCTCCTAAAGTGAGTTCATAAATGTCGGGATGGAACATGAAGTTGGTTAAGTATTTTTTCGCAGTTTTTATAAGAAAACAACTTTTTTTGACAAATTAAATAAAATATTGCTTCAGGTAAAACTTTTGGTTGAAATTTCAACACAAAATAATTTATAAACAGTTCTTGAATATTCATCATGAGCATCATATAATTTTAAAAGGACTTCTTATCTTCATTAAAGGAGTATTTGTTCAAATTACGCTAAGTCCATGACGGATATTCAAAAACTGTTAAAGTCACTATGTGTAAAATATTAAACTAAGCCTATCTATTTGAACAATATGTTTAATTATTTTGGAGGAACAAAATTATTTGCTAGACAAAGGGTAGAAAGATTAACTTCTATCACACCTTAAAAAAGATGGCTTAACATAAGTTATAGAACAGGTAGGCTACTATCCCAGTCCCGTAAGGAAAAATAATGAACATCAGACCCAAAGTATTGAAACTTGGTATACAGGATCATTTCTACATTAAAGTGAAGCAACTAAAAGTCCTGATGTGTACCTGGTGAGATATCACCGCCATCTTGAAAAATAGGTGCAATATTTCAGTTTCTCACGTATATCTCGGTAACGGTCAACTTTATTGAAATGGAGGTTGTTATATAAAAGAAAGATCAAACAATTACCCACAAAAATGTCAGATATAGATTTATTATAGGATGTACAGTTTAGCAAATATATTGTCGCAAGCATACATCGAAGTTAAGAAATAAACAGAAATCCGTCTCGATGAACCGCATTTTCGTTTTTCACGTTCCTTTTAAAATGCAAGAAATTTAATACTTATAGCAATTATAATCACTCCACCAAAGTTCGAAAGACAAATAATAATTAATTACTTATTTTAATGCCAGCCTTTGTATGAAATATGTAGGCTTAGGGCGTACATCGCCCGTCTTTGCTTACTTCACAAGATTATTTTCACCAACTAAGAGTAAGGGAAATAAGTCACCATCATCATTGCTCATCAAAGTTGGTGTGTATAGTCGATGAAATCGCCTTCCTCGGAATTAGGTCCTTCAAGTTCCTCAAGACATAATTGTACGTTAATACAGGGAACTCCATGACAATACTCACAGATAGCCGAGCATTTAAATATAGATTTTCTGCACCCGCAGGACGGTGTGTATCCTTTCTTGCAATTGTCACGAAATAATTGATAGAAATGCAGCAGCTTGTTTCGTCGTTACTGGTACCAGGACATTGCCAGTCCTCTTCTACCGCCAAATCTCAGGACATCTTTAAAGGCCGAACAACTTTTGTGCCTGGTGGTGTACTTGTAGGCAGTGTTATTTCGCTGCTGCTACGGTTGGTGGTAAAGAAGCCATTTCAACTTTCTTTTATGAGTAACAAGTCTATAATAACTATTATATCGATGATTATTTAAATACGTCTTAGTAGTAGGTGGATCATAATGAGCTATATCAATTTTTAGTCTCACAAATTAATAAATTTCGTCCTGTTTTTATGTTTCAGATACTTTCTGATAAGACAATTTACTATAGGTATATTAGTGAAAATCACCCCTTGGAAAAACATTTGAAATCTGGACCTCTAGTAAATGATTACTTCTTATTGTAGGCCTATTTAAGTTCTCTGAGAACTATTTAAAATTTAAACTGGCAACATTGGGCTAGTTCCCAAGCTCAATAACGATGTTATTTTTTATCTTATTATAACTTACATTAATTTTATAGTAAGAGAGACCGAATATCATTGGACTATAGTTTCAAAAAATAAAACTATTCACTGGGTAGTGTGCCTATACTACCTATAGGCCAACACATTTATTAAGTCATTCTAAAAATACTATCAGATTACCAACAGGAATATTGTGAGGTGTGAAACGTTTGACTAGCTAATCTAATAACATTCACACCGTTTTAAAAATGCGTCCTTTTGACCTGGTTTATTTTATAACACAATATTTTTTATAAATTGAACTTTCAGCTAAAATAAACATTATTTAAAAAATGAAAAGGTTTTTAACTAGCCTAGATTAATTTTAATTCAAATTGAACTAATTATGTTGTGAATAAAATATTCTTGCTTTACGTTAAACAATTAAATTTTTTTACGAGATTTTTGTATTTAAGGTTATTTCAAACTTGATTTGTAAAATTTAGTTCTAAATTTCTCGTATTGATAGTTACACGGAGTATATACACACATATTATATTAATGTAAGTATGTTTGTCGGTGTCACACAATCGGTGCACAAGGAACAACTTTTAATTATTCTTTAATTATTATTTATTGTAATTTTATGATCCTAATGCATCTATAACAATTAAATATTATAAATAGGCTACCACAAGTGTTACATGTAAATAGTATTCAGTAATAAGGTTTTTTTAAATATATACTTGATGTAAGCTATTTAATGTGCAATTTCTAAGCCAACTGATTATATTAGTACACGGGAATTTCTATTAGCGAGAGAGAAATACCCTACCAAATTTGTTGGGAAAGGTATTTTCACATACCTTGCAGGGTTCTTTAAACATGCCATAATCGACATGGGACCGAAGGTTTTACTTTCCCTCCGAAGGAAGTTGTGCTACGGGTTTTTATCACTCAAGAAAAATCCATCGACCCCGGCTGGAAGTTAACGAATTAGTACTATTGATTTGTTTTTAACACCACGTATTTTTTTATCATCTCCCGTTTGGGATATAACTTACACTTTTGTACTAATTACGCTAAAGTGCTAGGGATGAGGTTAAATTTAGAGGTGGTTTTTCACGCATTTGTGTGAAGGGATAGTGGAAAACCATTTAATAAAAACCACTCACAGTACAACTGATCGGGATTCGAACCCACTCTCCCCGTCATCCACAGTCCAGTCTAACTTAAAAGTGACGCTGTATGGCTTATAGACCAGATGTGAGCAACATATCTTTCAATGTAGTCCCAGGTGTGACGAATGAGAAGTGAAATTCGCTACACCGTGTAAAAAATTGGGAAACTGTTGCTCAATAGAACATTTAAAACAACACACGCGGTTTGAACAAGTTTATTTAAAACATATAAGCTTTTAATAATCAGTTACAGTTGCCTCATACGTAAATGATAAAAAAAATGTTCAGACTGAAAATGTAGGACAATTTGATGCAAAATTTGACAAGCCTGTTATTTGAAAAGTTGCAGAAAAATTGACTGGATTTCTGAAATCAATGCATATAAGAATTGCTTCCAATGTTATGCAGAAAATATCAAGTTTCAATCAGCTCACTCCATCAGGAACAAGTTTATTTTACTGTGAAAGCTGGAAAACTCAATATCGCCAAACTTTTTTGAACAATTCAACACTTGTGGCAATTGGTGTCGGCGTTACCCGCCCGTTGTTTAGATTATCATGAATTCATGAGGCCATCAAAGCGGGTAATGAATAGTATTAATGTACTGAACTGATATGGTTAGTAAAAATCACAATCATTTTGGTATACTTATAGACCTAACATAAACTTATAGGCTATCTTAAGGAGAAAAGAAGTCCCAATTTTAGCTATAAAAAAAAAGATTATCCTATTATTATTTTTTTGCGTTCCTGGTTTGAGCCTTTATACAAGCTGGATTTGTGTATTTAAATATCAGTGTAATTACTTTTGCAAGGCCAAATATTTCGGTTGTTTTTTTAGTCTATTTTTTTTAATACCAAGGTAATTAACAGTTTAATTTAAGGGATAATACCCATCGGTGGACATGCTAACTAAATGTAAAAATATAATCTAGTTTGGTTTGCCTATGTGGAGGATGTCAGGGTTCGAATACCAGCCAAGATTACTGAAATATTTTTTTCTAAATAGTTTTTTCACTCTCTCTCTCTCCACGCAAATTAAGGTATTTTTTCAAAAAATTCTACCTTCCTCATCCTTATCAGACAAGGACGCCTACAGGATTTTTATTCAGGAGGAAAATGATTAAATTGGCGTTCAAAAGACGCTTTTTAAGGTGAATTCTGTTGGAATTGCTCACGCATGCACCAAACTATCAACCCTAAAGTCAGCAGGTGGCCTGGTGATGGGCGCTAGTAATTAGTTTATTAATTATATTCTATAACTCTGTTTGTTGGCTGGGGTTAGTGTTTGAGCGCTACTGTTGAGCGGGATTAGCCTTCTTCTAATATGTATACAACTTCAGAATTTCAGGGGGAGGGCAATTACCCCCTTAGCCCTTGCCTGTGGACGCCCCTGCTATCACATTAGCATGATATAGGCCTATGTAGGCTTATGATATATACAATTCTAGATTTACGCGTGTATATGTAGGCCTATGCTTGTAGCCCGAACAAATATTATTATTATTAGCACCGCGTCTTACTACCCGTTCGGGTTATACGCACTTACGCTAATGTGTAATGGTAGGGTGATTGTGAGATGAAATGGAGGACCTACAGTTTAACGTGGAATCCGAACCACGGTGGAGACCTGGCATTCCTCACATTCACAAGATGTCTTGTCAGAGGTGAAGGAAGGGTTTGGTAATCAGATAAATATATGCCGGGACCGAGGAATGAACCCCGGCTGCCAGCATAGAAGTCTGACACCTTACCCCTAGACCGCCAGGTCACCCACTGAACAGATAAAAGCTTAATTTCTTAAGAGATAGAGATTAATTAGGTATAACCTATAGTTAAGAGGAAATGCATTCGGAAAAGGGATTTGTAAAGTGACAATGATAGCTACCTTTTGTTAGCCCCCGCCCCTCCCCCCTAGTACACCTAGTCGAAGTTCGAACCTCGCCAGCTATATTGTATACTATGAGCAAGACACCTTGCCACGTGAGCACCGATGTGGTATCTAGGTAAACTTCTATAACAGCCAGGACAAATAATTTCTTGCCGGACATTTTCAACTTTGCTTTTGTTTAGATTAGCCTATGTTGAGCGAGGGATGTTGGTCTTACCGGCGCCCAGGGTAGTCGTCATCTGTCCGCCAGCAGAGTTCCCCTCCGACCCGCAAGACGACGAGGACGACGAATCGACGACGTCCAAGAATGGCGTCTGTGGCGGGGAAAGGGCGAGCCCTTGATGTCGAGTGGCGTCTGAGAGCGTCGGTGCTGGGCAACGCAAGCGGCTTGACCAGCCCAGAGGGCCCCTTGAGGGGCGGCAGTAGGAGACCAGCCAGATTGTTGGCGAGCGCCGCGCAGTAAATAGCGGCTGCGGCAGGGTGCATCACGTAGCCTCCACCTCCGGATATGGGGCACCCCGCGCCGAACAGCGTCGTACCTGGGGGCGGCTGTTGCAGGCACACGGGTGGATGGTGTGGGTGGAAGAAGGAAGGTGGGGTGGCAGCGGCTGTAGCGAAGTGGGGCGGCGGGCAGAAGGGCACCCGCGGTAGCACAGGATGAGGAACTACTGGGTGGTGCAGGGGCAGCGCCGTCTCTGACGCTTGTTGCTGCATGATGCTATCGATGCTGAAAGACTTCCCTGGCAGTAACGTCGGCTGTGGGTGTCGGTTAGGGGTAATCCCCGTCGTGGATTGCTGCATCGTCGCCAGACCCACTTCCAGGGCCTCTTTCTCTATCTTGGGCAACTTGAACCTTTTCCTCCTCCTGAGGAAGCTGCCGTTCTCGAACATGTCCAAAGCAGCAGGGTGGAGCGCCCAGTAGGCACCCTTTCCCGGTCGGTCCGGCCGTCGGGGGATCTTGATGAAGCAATCGTTGAAGGAGAGGTTGTGCCTGAGCGAGTTCTGCCAGCGCTGCGTGTTGCGGCGATAATAGGGGAAGCGGTCCGTGATGAAGCGGTAGATGTCGGAGAGAGGTAGCATCTTCTCCGGGCTGGACCAGATGGCCATGGCGGTTAGGGAGATGTACGAGTATGGCGGCTTCTGGTCGCCGTAGGACTCGCGGCTGGGCCGAGGCATCTCCTCCCGAGGGGGGGCGGGGGAGTCCTCCTCACATCCTCCGGACCCGGAATCGTCCTACCATTCCACCGCCATCTCTCGAGAAGGGATTAAACAAAACAAGTCTTTCGAGTACACAGAAACAGAAACGAAAACGTAGAGAAGCCTTTATTACGATTCAAACGCCAATCGATCGCAGTCTTTTATGAAACCCCATTTTAATTGCAGATAATTTGCAGTCTTTGGTAAACCACAAGTTCATTGTATTTCATACAACCTTACGAGATGAATTGTTATTGGCTACTTCCGATTATTGATTTCAAATGAAACCCATTAAGAAGAACCTTATTTTGAAGTATTTCTCGAGAATTATTAAACAAAATGTTGACAAATTTATCACGACTATATTTTATTTTATGCAGGAGGACCATTGTAGGGCCTACTAGGAAAAAAAAGTTAAAACTATCAAGTTATCTCAATGCAACGTCATTTTTCATATAGGCCTATTATAAATATTCTATCAATGATGTTCGTCTGGAGCTTAGACCTATATTAGGCCGACTCGTAAGCCTATTTGTGACGAATGAACAGTATTTTTTGTCTTAGTTTAGTAAATAGAAGTTAGCTTTTTTTCTTTAATTAATGCCATCCATTTTCTTCAGGACATTAACGAATCAAATTAAACAAGCTTCTTTCCTTCTCTTATCTGAAATTACAGTTTTAATCTACACTACAATGAATTATCTTAATCGGATAAGCTCCTAATTTATTTAAATAGGCAGCACGCATTTATTTTAAGAAGTCTACAATCCAATCGCTACCATAGACAATCAATGATAAATTGTTTTATTAATGTACCTATTAAACATATTATTTCCAACTTGGTAAAGGCCATTCACTTTTAGCCTACACAAATTCAAATACATTTTAATAATTTTATCATAAAAATATGTCGTAAAACTTAATCAATTACACCTTCAGAAATATGATCACCCCTCAATAGGTCGAAATAAAATGTCATTTAGTGAAAACGTATCAAAAAAAGTTTAAGTTTTTACTCTGAAATTGTTGTCCATAACCTACAGTTTTCGTCCAATTATTTGTCATATTTTAAAAATATATCTAACTTATAAATAAGTTACCGAAACTATTCTGAAACACACCAATCACTAAAACGCTTGTTTATCGAGCGAAAACGTTAATAGGACAAGCGCACTGACGACGAATTTACGTCTCACTGAGCAGATTTTTTCAGTCATCTCACTATTTGTTCACGTGTATGAATTATATTTTTTTTAAATAAAGAGAGAAAGGAAAATAAAATGCCGGCTGGCCGGCCACAATAAAGTAAAGATTGACAACTCGAGTACTTCGCGCGCAACAATACAAACGGAAAGCACTCTTCCAACACTATATTATTGTCTCAACTTTCAGGCAAGCGTGTGTTTGTAAGAGTTCGCTAACACTGGACGGGGGGAGGGGGTGGGGGGAGGGGGAGGTAGGGGGCTGGTCTGCCTCATCTGCCCTAACTTTCATTGGTCGACTGATCTGTCGGCGCGCGTCGAGGGGGCGGGGACACGTCCATTGGTACTAGAGGGGTAGGAGGAGCGTATCGCCATTTTGTTTCCTCGGCGTGTGTGGCTTTTTGACGTTTGTATGTGTGTTGTGCTTACTAAATGAATTGTTTTTTTAAGGGTGCGTGCGTAGCTTCGAGGGTGGTGAAATGTGTTTTTGGAGATAAGGGAGGATATTATATGTTTGAGGGGAATAGGGAAATGGGGGGGGGCATTTGGTCAAGGACGCCCACAAACGTTGTAGGCCCGTGTTGAGAAAACGGTCAAATGGGGATATTTAAATATGACTAAGAAATAGGTTCCACTTTAAATACATACTAACCCGCCTCGGTGGTGTAGTTGGCTAACGCACTTGTCGTGTTGAGCCCTACTGCTGAGGACGGGGAGATCGAGATTCGAATCTCGGTCGGGTGAACTGGGGGCGGTTTTTCTTAAATGGTTTTCCACTCTCCTTCCACGCAAATGCGGGTTCACTTCCTTTAATTTAACCTTCCCAATTCCTAATCCATTAGCGTAATTAGTACTTAAGCGTATAACCCGAACGGGTAGTAAGACGCGGTGCTTAATAATAATAAATAAATACATACTAAATCAGTGTCGTGTCGTGGAGTGTCACCACGGTAAGCAGAACTTGTTAAAACTGTAGCCTACCTGTGATATTAAGTTCTATTGTAACTCAACTCTGTCCCGATTTGACCAATCACACATAGGGTCTACATATCTCGCGTAGGAATGTAAGCTAATTGGGCCTAACTTATATCTATACCTGACCAATGGGTGTTTTACCGAGCTATAAGAACATATCACGGATTCAGTTTAGACAAACTCCGCTTGCTCTGGAAAAACTTCAGGACACGACACTGCAAATAGAACTAATAATAATAAAAAATAGGAATCAACATTGATTATTAATTTAGCGAGGTGATATATAGTTTATTATACTATCTTTAATATTTGTGTATAGACGAATGTCATAGAGAACTGTTTGATTAACCTTCTATACCCGTCCCCATTGTTAAGACGTGATTGAGGGCTCAACCGTGAGTTTAATGGTAGTAGGTTCGGTCCCGGGAGAAGACATTTATTACGAGTGAGTTAATTTGTGTAAGAGTTTGTCCTGTTAACAAAGTAGTAAGTAGGTGCTGGTGTTGGATGTGCTAGTTCATATTAGGCATACTGGCCTAGGTTTAAGTTTGTTTGTAAGTCTTATGCTGGTAGACCTATAATCTATTATAGACTAACAAAGTGTGCGTTAAATACCCCATTAAAAGTTCATTAAAATATTATATTGATAAATGTTACTTGATCAAAGCTTTGAATTGAAAGCCATTTTTTCGCTGGGGTATTTAGCGTGCACTTTCTAAACACACACTCTGTGCTAAAACAAGACTTAAAAAATGAACCTACATAGGCTAATACCAGTAGGCCTATACCTATTAGGCCTACTAAAAAGCTAATCACATACTCTAAAAATTAAATATAGGGCCTATTAGGCAATTAATTGGATTGAATTATTATTATTATTATTAGCACCGCGTCTTACTACCCGTTCGGGTTGTACGCAAATTGAATTGAATTGAAGGTAGGCCTAAAAATTAATAATATTTTCATCAGCATCGGTCGAAATAGAATCAGGGTGTCCTAGACTTGTAGTCATAGGGTCATTTCAGTGTCACAACGTGGAGTGTTGCCAGGGTAAGCAGAGTTAATCTAAACTGTCGCTGTAATATGTTATCATCCCTCAGTTAACCGCTGGTCTAGGGGTAAGGTGTCGGACTTCTGTGCTGGGGGTCCGGGGTTCAATCCTCGATCCCGGCACAGATTTATCTGATTACCAAACCCTTCCAGGCCTCCACCGTGGTTCGGATCCCACGTTAAACTGTAGGTCCTTCATTTCATCTCACAATCACCCTACCATTACACATTAGCGTAAGTGCGTGTAGCCCGAACGGGTAGTAAGACGCGGTGCAATAACAACAACTCGGTTAACCATCCTCGTGGTGTGGTGGTCAGTGCACATGTACACGGGCTATTTTTCTTGAATAGAGAACTACCCCAACGGTCACAAAGGTTTGGTTAACTAGACTTAAGTTACGTTTGATCGTCTCTACTGGTTCCACACCCTCATACTCACTATCACCATCATCTCATCTCATCTCGACATGGAAAAAGCCTTCAAGAAAAGGATGTACGGCAAGTACAGTAGCTTTCTGACTGACAGCTCACAGCTGAGAGCTGACAGTCAACATTCAGGAATATACCTAATTTTTGACTGTCAGAAGTGACATCTGCTAAACGCATGTTTTTGCAGATCATATGGCTCGGCGTAGGGATACATAATTTGGTCTGGTAACTTTTCAAATCCGTCAGCTGTCAGCTGTGAGCTGTCAGTCAGCACCAAAGAAGCCATGAGGCTACTGTACATTCGGGCGTCACTAGGGTGACGGTTGGTACTGACAAATCTTTCCCCTACTAGGCTGTGAATGTTGTAGTACAGACGTGCAATGGTATTACCATCCCTCAGTTGAACACTCATTGGTTAGGGCATCAGCTGAAATACAAATCAGATACAATGCATGATTGGTCAAATGGGGACAGAGTTGGAGAAGAACATATCACAGGCACAGTTTAAAACGCTTCGTTTACCCCAAAGACACTTCCCGTCATGTAATTGAGTCATTCAGTTTGCCCCTATTTTAACCAGAATGAAAAAAGTTAAAAGCCAACCGTAATTTTATCAAACTAGGGTGTAAAATATAGGCCTAACGAATAACTATAGTCCTCTTTATCAAAAATATCGTAGCCTAGTAAATATATCTATGCTTATTTCGTTTTTAATATTTAATTAAAGTCAGTTTGCAAAATTAGGTTCTAAGAACGCAGATTAAATTTGTAACCTCAAAAATTAAAATTAAAAACCAGAATGGTGTACAGTATTAGTTCTTGAGAATTCGTAATAATTTGTGAAGTAAAAAATTAAATGGTTTTTATAAGTAGATTGCCTTCAAAATTGGTTCAACCACAACCTTTTATGATGTTACCAACAAACCAGACAAGGCGATACTGAAGCCTCATGGCCAACGATGCGTGTTCCATTAGATCATGCGAGTTAAATGCAAAGACAAGAATTATAACATTTAACACACGTAATATTAACGTATTAATCCAATAATGAGAGTAATTTAGAGGGAGAACACATGAATTAGAGGGAATAAAGGATGGGAAAACAATGTTGATAAGTACAGATATAGCCCCCAATTTCCCTTCCCCCAAAGTACACCTGGGCGAGATTTGAACCATGGTCTCCCCCCTAATGTTAGGTAAATGTGTTTCAAGCGTTTTAAGGTGGGAGTGTAGGGAACGCGAGAAAAGCTCAGTGTGTTCGCCGTTTTCATGAAAAAACTTTTTGCCAAAATAAATAAAAATTTCTCCAGTAGAAACATACAGTTTAATTTTCTTCACTAGGTTATATCAACAGTTGTTGAATATCTGTCATGAGCATAGCGGTATTAGCTGAGAAACATTTTAAATGAAGAGAAAAAGTTGTCCTTAAATTCCAGGACACCAGTGAGAAATATTCAAAAACTGTTGATATCAACATGCGAATAAAATTATTATTATTGTTGATATTGTTGTTATTATTAGCACCACGTTTTACTACCCGCTCGGGTTATACACATTTACGCTAATAGGCCTATGTAATGGTAGGGTGATTGTGAGATGAAATGGAGGTCCTCAGTTTAACGTGGAATCCGAACCACAGTGGAGGCATGGCACTGCCCACATTCACAAGATGTGATTAATACACGTCTTTTCAGAGGTGAAGGAAGGGTTTGGTAATCAGATAAAACCGTGCCGGGACTGAGGATTGAACACTGGACCCCCAGCACAAAAGTCTGACACCTTACCCCTAGACCACAAGGTCACCTGAAGAAAATTAAACTCTTATGTTCGTAATGGAGCAATATTTTATTTTTTTTTGTCAGAAAAAAAAGGTTTAGTTATAGAAACTGTAGAAAAAATGTGTCCTTAACTCGCGTTTCCTGCACCCCACATTGAACGGCACAGCCATTGATGTAGGATTATGTAAAAAAAAAAAATCCAGACAAATTGCAAACTTTCATAAATCATTTGATAGAATTGATAAAAAATTTATGCACTTTCTTAAACCGACATAAACTGGGAAATTTAAATATTTTTAATTATTTCACTAATTACAACAGTCAAGCACCTGCATACCATACTTCATGCCTATTAACCCACGATATATCTGCCAACCTACATGAAATTACGACGATGGAATCATCTGACATTAGAATAACAAATGGTGCATAATTAATTTTAATAAACACTTTGAAAAATAACCAGTTATAAAGCAGGTCAACTTTCCAGCTCAGATGTACAACTGGATTCAATGCCTCTAGCGGCGCACGTTCGAATTAAAATGTTGCATGACTTCATCACACATGCATGCACAATTGAAGAAACTTACCCCCCTCCCTTTCTTCCACACTTTTCTAATTGTGCTTAAAATACATTACGATTCTCACTCCATATAAGAGTAAAAAACAAGTGTATATAAGGCTGAGAAAGTTTTTTTCTATTGCCGCAGGGAATTAAGTTAACTATCACGAATGCTAATGAAGACGCAGGTTGATAAATGTGTATTTATTACAGATTACCGAACATTGCAGTGGTTTGATAAAGGAGAAAAATATAAACCTGCTAATCAACAAGAAGGCCTTAATGTGAGTGTGTGGTTAACGCGAGAAAAGATCAGAATTCTCGCAGTTTTTATATCAAAACTTTTTTGGCAAAAATAAATCAAATATTGATTCACTACCAAGATAGAGTTTAATTTTATTCACAAGGTGATATCAACAGTTGTTGAATATCTGTCATGAGCAGAGCGGCATTACATGATAAACTTTTAAAATGAAAAAAATGTTGTCATTAAATTTTAGGATCCTTTGAAAGATATTAAAGAAAATATTGATGTCACCATGTGAAGAAAATTTAACTCTGGGCTTGTACTGGAGCAATATTAGGCCTCTATGTCCAAAGAAAGTTTTGTCATAAAAACTGCAAAAACGTTGGCCTTTTCTCGCGTCCCCTTCCATCCCAACTTAAGTAACAATATAACTCGACAGTAAATGATGTAACAGAAATAAAAAATATCTTTGAAAAATGACGCCTTGCTTATACGCGCTAATTTTGAAGACAAAATGTTTTGGAATTAAAAAATAAATGATACGGAGCTCCGTACGGACTTTCTCGCTCTATTGTTTAAAAATTGAAATATTTACTCAAAACTCATAAAATATGTGAATCAAAATAATATAACTTACACTAGCAAACCCAAGAATGAATTGATTTATCCTTATGTAAAACATTTTTTGAGTCGTGATTTAAATTCTATAATTTTATTTTTAAAGAATTATTAATGTCTTCATTTGTTTGTTTGGACCGATAAAAAAAAGTGCATTGTTGGGTCCACAAGGGTCAACACTTCGTATTAAAATTTCAACTTCTGGTTAAAATTTTCGACATTTTATTAGGTGTTGCAAATCTTCATGCCATCGTATTGCTATTAAATTCCTCAGTTTTAAATTTTACCAATAAAAAATGTAAATATTAACTATTGAGTCTAAAATGAAGGAGATAGATCATTGTTGTACAAACATTTTTCCTAAAAGGTTTAAGTGAAAATAAACTTTTTGAGAGACTTACTTAGGCTATATTTAATTACTCTATGGCATTGGAAAATTATTGCGTTAAATTTCAAGTAGTATCTCTTTACAACTAAAGCTCACAAAATCGTATCAATATATTTGCGAATATCTCAGAAACTGTTGGATTTATAAAAATATATTCCATATTAAAGTTTTTTTATTTTTAATAGTACTACAATTTTGCAATGATAAGTTATCAAGTATCTTAAATAGTTAAGTAGTTACGTAAATGTCAGCTTCTGTAAAGTACCCTAAAAGTCATTTTCACGGGAAAATTAAAATAGTTTATTTATAATCTTAATCAACGACTTGATACGAATTTTAATCAAAATCGTTAGAGCCGATTTTGAGAAAATCGATTTTTTCTCTTTTCGTCCTTAGCTAAACTACTCTTAATTTTAAGTTTAAACAGACACACAGACAGATGCCATTGCAAAGACCACTTTTTCGGATTCGAGGGGGATGAGGGTGGGGGGTCATGAAACGTCGAGATTCATCAAAATCTCGAGTTCGGTTTTTTGACGATCACAATACTTTCTCTACCTGTAAGATAGCGAGAAAGTAAAAAGTCAATACGAGCCTTTTAATTAACATATTTTACTATAAGCATGTATTGATAATTTTTTATGCCTCATTTTACTACCCAACCTTGATAGCGGTATCAGAATTAAACAATGGGGTAGGGGTAAATAATGTAGTATTTTATAATAAATGCAAGCTTACCCGTATATGAGTGGAGGGTTAGAAAAACCTTCAGGAAAACATCTTCAGTACACCCAGCCGGGATTTAATACCCATATGAAAAAGTTACATTACTGTTAAAAAAAATTCCCTTCAGATAAATAGATAGCAGGGAAGAGAAGACTTAACTCCATACTTAAAAAATAGATTGTGCACCTAAAAATGTCTATTGTAATAACTTCCAAGTACAGTATCTCTATTCTACCAATAGTACCCGCGGGATTTTCAACTGAAAGGTGAATAACTACGCCCGCTAAATCTTTGTCTTATTAACAAATAATGAGGCCCACGACATAAATCCTCTTAAGGGCCACGGAATGCACGTAAATAAATACATCTCCGCGTCCCCCAACGCTATTATATTATATATTATTTACATCACTTGAGAGTTAAAGAGAAAATACCCAGTTAAATGGGTTATATAACGTCCATTCAGCATAGACGCTATGTTAACTGACAGAAGAAGCAAAAGGGACGATATCTTACTCTCATGTGATCATTCGCCAAACCATATGATCTGCAAGACCATGTGTAGACGTGCTGTCACCTGTGGCGGTCAAAACTTTCACAACAAACAGTTTGTTTTTAGTTATCTTTTTCTTTTAAATGTTTTTACATGATTGAAATATGAGCTTTTTGTATATTTCTTTTTTTCTCTCTGAAGTGGCGTCTGTGGTTCAGTTAAAAATGCTTTACAAACGAGAGCTTCTAAAAGGCTCTCTGTCATCTCTTCATAAAATTAATATGATGAGATACCCACTTCGGTGGTCGCGTGGTCTAACGTGCTACTATCGTAGTGGACTAGACTGCTGATAACGAGGAGATCAAGGTTCGAATCCCAGTCAGGTGCACTGAGGTTTTTTCCAAAATTGTTTTCCACTCTCCCTCCACGCGAGCACGGGTACACTTCCTCTGAATATAACCTTCCTAATCCCTAAAACCATTAGCGTAACTATTACATAACCGTATAACCCGAACGGATAGTAAAACGCGGTTCTAAACAAATATTGCGAACAAGCAGAAAAAAAAATCGGTTGATTTACATCATACAAACCATGTTCGAATGTTTTAATGTGCATGTATTTAGAAAAAAAATGATGAAACTTAATATTTTGTATGGATCTTTCTCTAAGTTATAACAAAATAGTATTATTTTTGTGGCCCAGTTATAAGAAGATACAAGTGTGAAAATAATAGTTTTAAATTTATTATTTCATGTATTATATTATGTGTTGTTGCCACAACACCGAAACAAAAAACATGATAGGTTTATAAATATTTTTTGTTTTTTAAATTAATAAAGAAAAAGCTAATTATATAGTAATCATTAGGGAAGAATTAATAGAACCGTATGTTGACCCTTTTTATTGATAATATAACTTAACATTACTAAGAAAATAATAGTTATTTCCACATAGATTAAAACTAGTTATTTTCAACAAATGTTTGTTGTTAGCTACCACCACTTCAGTCGTGAATGGACTTTAATGATAATGACTTACACAGACAATTTAGATATATATTTGTCCGTGCTACCATTGTACCATTCTGCTGCGCCTATTGTTAATTTCTGTTCTCCTTGTGAAAGAAAATGTATAAAAACAACTACCAATGGCGACGAAACAAGAGTGTATTCTTCCTACCTCCATCTCTCCCTCCACCTTTGCAATCATAATCACAATGAAAGGGTAGGATCAATTAGAATGCAATTACTTTTCGTTAACTCGGTTCTAAAACAAAAACAAAAGATTAGTCACACGTGGTTTCTTTAATACAATGGGAGGGTTGTTAAAGATGATTAAGTCGGACCTTCCTGGTCTGTTCTTCCGTCGACCAGAAGTTGTTGATGAACTTAGTGGTGCTTATAGCCCCGAAGCTGACAAACAATCAGGTGGGGAGCCGTTTTTCTCTGTTGATGTGCACTTTCTAAACACAACGATTGTGTCAGTACATAACTTACAATCTAACTTGACCAAAGAACAGTGACCCGCAAACTAGTGTTCTGGCGTGGTGTGTCGCCGGACCAAGCTAATCTTGTTAGTATTTTGTTTTTGTTTAAAGTATTGTGTTTTACTACCAGTTCGGGTTATATGTATAGCCTATAAACTAATTACTAAGAAGCGGATCCTTAGGAATAAAAAATATATTAAAATAGGCAGACAAGTAGGCATAAAGATTAGGTACCTAATTTTTTTTAAACAATAGGCAAAGTAAAATTGATTTTACTTCCTACTATGATATCAGTTATTACCTACCTCATGGCTATGTTTTTTGTTTGTATTTTAGAACCACGTCTCATTATTCGTTCTAACACTACGAATATGTTGTACCAATTATGGTAACATGTTAAGGATAGTAAGTTGGGATGTACAGGAAGCGTACATGTATTTGCATGGAGGAAAAGTGAAAAACCATTTAGTAAAAAAAACACGTTAAATACACTAGACCGAGATTCAAATCTCGATCTCCGCCTAATCCGCAGTTCATTCTAATGCGAGAGTGACTGAGGTATTAGCCCATTCAACCACTGAAGCGGGTAGAATACTGTTAATCACTTGATACTTTTCTAGATTATCATTATTAAAATGGGTTATATTTTCAATTTTTTTTATCATTTGAAAAACCGAATTCTACTTAACACGATGTCAAGATACAACAATTCTAATTTGCCGTTTCCGGAAAAGTTGAACTTTTCTCCTGCAATGGCATGTCATTTCCTTCCAAGATGTCTGCCACTGCTCACATTGTCCTCCACCCAATTTATACTCATTGGAAGCTATTTAACAAGTGTCTTTTTTCAAACCTACTCCAAACAAGAAGGTGCCACAACTTACAATTTCCAAGCAAATGGAGTTTCCTTTTCAGCAAAAAATCGATATCTTATGAAAAAGAGAAAGACCAAAGCCGAAAAAGGTGCGTTAAGGTTATTCATAAAATAAGCAAAATATAACAGAATAGGTGATTATAGGCTCTATAAAATTAACATATTGTTCTTGTAATAACATGAAATACGTACCTATAAAGCTGCCTATTTTTAAGATCAAGGAAAATAAAAGGCAAATAGATAAAATACGGTCCCTAATAATTACGCTAATGTGTTAGGGATGAGTAAGCTTTAATTCAGGGGAATTGTACCGGTATTTTCGTGAAGAAAGATTGGAAAATCCTTTAGGAAAAACCACCCTAAGTTCACCCGACCGGGATTTTAATGCCAATCTCCCTGTCATTGGTGGTATGGTCTGTTACGAGAAAGACGCCTTTACCACGTGGCCACCGAAGCAGGTTTGATTTTATTATAACTGTATAGCTTGTGATAGCTATATTCTAAGCCCCTTGGTCCCATTTTACCCATAATACATTGTGTATACTCTACACAATACAACTTTCATAGAAAGGGCATTTTACCAAATAGAAACACTTTTTTGTTGTCAAATTGATAAAATTTTACTAAATTATTAGTATTATTTTTTTAGATATTGATAATATGTATAAAAAAGACAGCTGATTATATCATAGCTTGATGTATGAATACGTGAAAGTAGATATAGCAATTTTTCTCGCTGTCTTCCATTTAAAATTGGACCGTACTTTGCTGATGACAAACAACTGACCAAGGAGTGTTAAACTGAATGATAATAACTAGCCACAGGTACCCTTTTCAGTGGCTGCGTGGTCTAAGGCGTTACTATCGCAGTAGACCGGACTGCCGATGACGGGGAGATTGAGGATCAAATCTCAGTCGAGTGTACTGAGGGGGGCTTTCCAAAATGGTTTTCCACCCTTTCTCTTCACGCAAATGTGGGTAAATTTCCTCTAAATAAAACCTTTTTAATCCCTAAAACAATTTGCGTAATTAGTTCACAAGAGTATAACTCGAACGGGTAGTAAGACGCTGTTCTAAAAATAACCTCTCGGTTACAGTTTGAACAAATTCTGCTAACCCTTCACGACATGTCACTGACCACTCCTCCCCCACTAAAATGTGGATGCCCATCCTCTAAATTTAGCATTTCCCGTCCATAAAAAATAATTATTAGCGGCGACAAAAAAAAATCCCCATTAATTATTGTTTTTCTTATGGGTATTTAACGTGCACTTTCAGATAGATCCGACTATATAAGCACATTACTTGAAAACTAAATTAATTTTATAACAAACACAGCAACCTGTCCCCCCATCCTTCAATTCATGCTAGTGAAAGGAGAATGCAATTTTTTACCGTTTGATAAATATTTCCTCCATGCTCTATGTTGATCCCGGAACTATTAGCTAAGTAGGTGGAAGTGCTACCCTACCAACTGAGCTGAGGGCTCTTGATAACCATACAACTAGCACTTACAACTAAACCACCACAACGCATGTGGACATGAATCCCCCAACCACCCCAAATACAAAGGACGGACTTTTCACTTGAGTAGGGGTAGATTATGCAGTTTGGTGAAACATAGTTGCTGTATATATTGCCTAGCCGCCCGGCGCTTAGTAGAGAACGTAGATAATATTTTATGGTGAGCATGGTTGTTTTTTTTAAAGTAGAACAATAAATTATATCACAACGCTGACTATATTTTTGGTATGTTATACCTTGTATATGTTTTAAAAAATAGAGGCGAAATAGAGAAGATGGATAAAATATTAGAGAAAGAGATAAAAAATAGTTCAAACACAAGACAAATTATTAAAATTAGTTTTTCATTGCTTTTTCAAGGGATTACTGAGTTATACATTGTTTTAATACAATAACAAGCTTAGGTAATCGCATGGTTTAGGGCGTCACTCTCAAATTATACTAGACTGCCGATGATAAGGTGATAGGGGTTAGAATTTTTGTCAGGTGTACTGTGGGCGGTTTTTCCTAAGGGTTTATCCACTCTCCCTCTAAGCAAATGCTAGTACACTTCCTTTAAATTCAACCTTTATCATCCCTAAATAATTAGCATAATTAGTACATCTCCGAATATCCTGAACAGATGTAGTGTTCAAGTAAAAATTTAGTATTAAAGTGTCCGTTGAGATATTGATCGGGTGAGGTAAATATTAACCAAACCTTTAATGCAATGGATTTTGATGACTATTTAAAATATTGTAAGAAATTGTACCATTTTGATTTCACAAATTAATAACCACACAACAGATTATACATAATTGATTTATAGTTTGGAGAATTTTAACCCAATTCCGACTAAATACATTTTAAACCTGAGTGAGCCATTACAATTAAGGTTTAGATGTAGGGAGAGCTAGTGAAGAGAAGTATTTTTGCGGGTTTTATAGCAAAAAATTATTCTTGGCAAAAATAAGTAAAAAAAGTTATCCATTAGGAACATAGTTAATTAACACCACTTCGGTGGCCATTTGGTCTAAGGCACTAGTCTCGTAATAAAAAAAAATATCACCACGTCTTACTACCTATTCATGTTGTACGCATGGATCTGATCACTACTCAAATAAGGTAGGAGTGAGGAAAGTAGGGAGAAAAGGGTCATACCATTACACAAAGAGCCAATTAAGGCGAACAATG
>CABFOW010003680.1:44707-62920 GCA_902141385.1 Timema californicum | reverse complement strand
CCCCCCGGCCTTTACCTGTCAGTACTGGAACTCGAACCATGGCGCCTTGTTCATCTGGCGAAAACTTGTCAGGCAATCATTTAGGTTTTCATGTTCTTTGCCTGTTGCTCTTTGACCTAGGTTATCCCTTGCCTTTTGCCAACTGTTATCAACATTCTTGTTATTGGGGAGAGGACCAATAATGGCTGACAAATATATTCTTCTTCCTTGTGATCGCCTCCAGTGGAGTTGACACAGATGGCATGAATATCGCTATCACAAACTGAGCACTGACGAGCCTCACTTGTGGCTTTAGAACACACAGCCTACAACAGATTAGTGAAGAAGACACCTCAACTCTAGTGGATTGAACAATTATGTATATTCGTCAAGGGATTATATGACACTTCGAGTTGAGGTGCTAGGCTGTGGTGGTTCTTCATTCCTATCTTCTTCAATTGAATTAATAATCTTTTACAAACCTTACTCATCTTTAATGGTTTGCATGACATCCGTAGGAAGATTTTTTTTTAGCACCACGTCGTATTACCAGTTCGGGTTATACTCTTATGTACTAATTACGCTAATGGTTTTTAGAGCTAAGGAAGGTTATATTTTTAGGAAGTGTACGAATATTTGCGTGGGGAGAGAGTTGAAAGCCACTATTAAAAAAACCCACTCAATACACCCGTCCGCGATTCGAGCCTCGATCTTCCTGTCATCGGCAGTCTATTCTACTGCGAGAGTAGCACAGTAGGAAGGTTTGATGTAATCGTACACCTTGATTCCAGTGGGAAGTTTTTTCATCTTGCCCCCACGTTGTGGGCATGTTTTCTACATATTTGTTCACCCATTCTACAATCGCTTGCGAGATTCCCCATGCACAATTTTAAGTTGAAACCAGAAATCCTTAAGATTGGGAACAACATTGTTGACAAATTCTCTATCATTTTCGAATTGATGGTGCATCAATTAGCATAAATGTCTATGGGATTACATACAAGCTACCTCTTCAGCCCTTTTTGTTTTGAGAGCTTTTAGCGTTAGTTACACATTTTGTTAGCCGATCCTGGTATGCCACTATAAGCTTGTACTCACCGTCGGGGTGAGTCTGTATGTCTATAGGTCTACTAGACAACGCAAATTAAATTCCGGAGAAATGATTGGTTTGACCCCAGCTCCCTGCTTTTGCTGCCAATATTCACGTAGCTGGATATACAGTTCAATATCAAGGAGAGTAATATTCTTGTACCTGTTAGTTCCTTTCATACGAGCTCGCTGACTGTGCCTGATCGACTGATGTGTCTTATGAAGCAGATAAAACAGCTCACGTCCGTCAAACACATAAAATACAACAGCACTACTTCCTTCCTTTATCGGCTTTATGAGCGCTTGTTTATGTTCATCGACCATTAAATCATAGTTTTTTAACGACTAGTAATGACGAGACTCCATGTTTGCGCTTTTAGAATGACATACTTCACTCGATGACTATCGATAATGTAGATCAATAAGAGAAACTTTTTTATTTTTTTGGCAATGGCACTATGCTTTTGAGCTAAGTGAGTGCAAAGCCGTTCTTCCGTTGCACTTGTGCGAATATCACCTACTTTTGTTGCAATCTCAAGCAGGTATAAGCCGGTAGGAGAATAAAACTCTAGTCTCATATATTCCCCAATACTTTCCCGGCAATGGGTTCAATTCAAAAGCAAAACCTATATTTTATTACGGTTTGTTACGTATTACAGACTTTATAATATGAATAACTGTTTTATTGGTTGTAGCCCTGCAAAACGTTCTAACAGCATTTTTTTTTAAATCTCATAAGAGTGACAGTGGTGTTTACAGTATAATGTAAACGTGTCAAGCCTTGCGGCGAAGGCCTACCTTCCTTTTTATATCAGTTTTCACTTTACCATGTCTTAATGATGGCTAAATTACGCAAAGAAAATGTTTAGATTTTAATTATTAGATTTATAAACCTAATTTTAATTTTTCTTTAAACTTTTTTCCTAGAATATAAAGCAGTGGGTCTGGAACGGGGTCAAAGTCAGCCTCGTGAAGACAAACGAGGAGCTTCTGGGATAAAGAAGTAGTACAACACCTTATCTCAGTTGGTAGCATTCTTGTATACAGAACCAAGAGTCCCGGGTTCGATTCCTGGCATGGCCATGGTGAAATGTGAGTTTTCTCTTTCACACTGATGAATATAGCTCGCTTGAGGGTTGACTTCATGTTTTAAAAACTTTTTTTCCCTTTTGAAAAAAATTACCGGGGGCCTCACAGTACCTGTGGTCCAGGAGCTCACAAATCTTAGTTCGGGCCTAAGAGCGTAGATAGGGTGTATAGTGTAATTTTCATAGGAAAGGTTTAAGCTGACTGCTAGAAATTAAATAAAAAAATCATAGCACCGCGTCTTAATACCGGTTCGGGTTATACGCTTAAATACTAATTACGCTAATGGGTTAGGAATGGGGAAGGTTGAATTTGAGGAAGTGAGCCCACATTTGTGTGGAGGGAGAGTGAAAAATCACTTAGGAACAACCCCGCCGCCCCCAGTTCACCCGACCGAGATTCGAACCTCGAGCTCCCCGTCCTCAGCAGTCGAGCTCAACATGAAACCAGCGCGTTAGCCAACTACGCCACCGAGGCGGGTGACAGCTAGAAAAGTTACTCTATTAATTTACACGTGTTCATACGTCAAGTCATATGATCTACAGCTGTAATTTTTAATATACGCTATCACTTGCTTGAGTGACTGTATGGTCTAAGGCGTCACTCTCGTATTAGACTAGACTGCCGATGACAGGGAGATCAGGGTTCAAATCCCGGTCGGGTACAGTGAGGTGTTTCCCAAAATGGTTTTACACTCTCCCTTCACGCAATTGTAGGTACACATTATTTTATTTCAACCTTCCTAATCCCCAACTATTAGCGTATTACCCTGGACAGGTAGTAAGACGCGGCGCTAAGAAACAGACGCTATTAATACCTATAAAATAACACCAATAAAATAGGAAAATACCAATTTTGACCGCAAAAAAAAGTGTTTGCTTTTTATAAAATACTTTCTATGAACATTGGACTAACGTTTAGGGCTATTGTGTTCGACTGAAGCTTTAATTCGAGAGGTCGGGATTCTGTTTGAATTGGATTACCCAGGAGGATGCTGGCGCAATTCATGAACAAAATTCATCTTTCTCACCTTGTGTCCTTAAATTAGTGAAGTAAGAATAGAATACATGCCGAACACGCAGCAGCTAAGACGCGTAACGCTAGATAAAAGTATATAAGCGGACGGGGCTACCGTAGCCCGAGGGCGCTAGAAAGAATGGCTGCAAGAGAGGCGAGGTAACGCTAGAGGGGAGGAAGGAATCAATACGAGGGGAAATGTAGGGTGACGAATAGAGGGCGGTCGGCAGGATGAAGGCCTAAGGGGGCAAAAACCCAAATACTTGGCTCAAAAACCAAACAAGAGTATCGTGATGGGCCATGAATAGTAAAAATAGTACGAGTTTGCGAGACTAGACAAGATTTTAAAACCTACTTTCAAACTTTAGTGATAGACTCAGGGTGTGTTAAAATGTTCATAATACACATTTTTTAAATTATTAAAATGTTCAGTAATTTTATTTAAAGTGTAAGAGTTTATAAACACTGGGCTACAGCTACTAGCGCACGACTTACAAACACTAAGATACAAATTATAGCCCATCTCACTCAAACAGTTCGAGCCGGGCTTCACAACGTAGTGCAAGTTTCTGTATTAGGACACTACAATATTTTTGTGTGTGCATCGAGTCTTATACCCGTTTTGGGCATATCCACCCTAATGGGTTATGTCAAATTAAGATAAAATTTAGAGAAAAGGTACCCGAATTTGAATAGTGAGAATAGAAAGCCCTTAAAAAACTCAGTAAACCCAACCGGGATTTGAAATCCAGCCTCCCAGTCACCGACAAATACGAACGATAGACTTAGCCCACGTGTTTGTTCACCGATGCGGGTAGACGTGGAATTGAAAATAGTTTAAAAAAAACCTTGTTGAAAACTAAAATGAAACACTTCTTTACTTATCAATTTTCGTTAAGGTGAATAATGCAGAAACCCGTACTTCGAAATTACTTGTGAACAGAGCGACTTTAAAGGTAACTTTATTTAGGTTTTTAAGCCATAGTTTTCACCTTTATAACTTTATTTAATGACTGTAAGTAATCATTTTTGATGGCACTTAATATATTTCGGCCTATCGGTAATATCAATGTACCTCCTTATAGCCACCCTTCTCTTCTTTCCCGCCTCTCGTCTAGGATTGTTGAATGAATAACAAATATGTTTTAAAACCAAGCCCACACATCCAGTCGTCTATTCGTGCCAACATGCCCACGGGAAGGTAGGGGAGGGAGGGGTGGACACTGGCCTCAAAAAACAAAAACGTTTACGTAGGCCTATAGTAAGAATAAAATCGTGTTTTGCAAGTGTGTGAATTCACCAATCTAAATATTGAGAGGTTTAGGTATATATTCAGCCAATTAGGATTTACATGTTTACACTTTTATAAATTATTATTATTATTATTAGCACCGCGTCTTACTACCCGCTCGGGTTATACGCACTTACACTAATGTGTAATGTTAGGGTGATTGTGAGATGAAATGAAGGACCTACAGTTTAACGTGGAATCCGAACCACGGTGGAGGCCTGGCATTCCTCACATTCACAAGATGTATTGTCAGAGGTGAAGGAAGGGTTTGGTAATCAGATAAATCTTTGCCGGGACCGAGGATTGAACCCCGGCCGCCAGCATAGAAGTCTGACACCTTACCCCTAGACCGCCAGGTCACCACACTTTTATAAAATAAAAAACAAAGGGCATGAATTGAAAGAAAACAAATAAGGTAACCCCGCGGTTTTTCACACCAAATAAAACCAACTTTGTTTGCAATTAATCTCAATGTCGTGGCATCAGCAGGCATTGGTGACCACATGATCTAAGAGCCCTTCCACAAGTAGAGGGTTCTACCCGCCACCGTCGCTAGAGACGGTAGTTAAAACGCTAACAATGAAACCCTTGTTATCAAGTTATAAAATAAGTTTTGGTCTAGACCAGCGTTTTGACCGCTACCTCGGGGAGCGTTGAAATTGCCAGTACGCTAATGTAGGTGCACTTCCTCTACACAACCTTCATAATCCTAACCATTTAGATTAAGTCGTTAATAACCTTGGTGTTGAACACATCGAGGGGAACGTGGATTAATTTTCAAGCTTATCTAGTCTGGTTGCCGGTGACTGGTAGTTGGGGTTTGGATCCCAGTCAGGTGTGCCAAGAGAGATAATTCCTAAATGGTTTTCTACACGCAAATGAGGGTACATTTCCTATTAAGTTCTAACTCATCCCTCCACTATTTATATTATTAAGATGGTATCAATGAACGATGTCTCATTAGTGTCATAAGTTGTATTATAATTCGGTGAGCTGGCGGTCTAGGGGTAAGGTGTCAGACTTCTGTGCTGGGTGTCCGGGGTTCAATCCTCGGTCCGACACAGATTTATCTGATTGTCAAACCCTTCCTTTACCTCTGACAAGACGTGTGTTAATCCCAACTTGTGAATGTGTGGAATGCCAGGCCTCCACCGTGGTTCGGATTCCAGGTTAAACTGTAGGTCCTCAATTTCATCTCACAATCACCCTACCATTACACATTAGTGTAAGCGCGTGTAGCCCGAACGGGTAGTAAGATGCAGTGCTAATAATAATGTTATCATTCAGTCTCGGGTGTCAACTGTCACCCAATCTCCCAGTATACGAATAACAAGCAATTAGGGCAGAATGGGAGATTAGATGGCATCCAAGTCTCGACTATAAATAGGGTCCTAAGTAAACAATAGCGAAGGAATTTACCATTAAGGACAATAGAAGGGGTCCACAGTTCATCAATTCTGAAAGTGCCTAACAACCAAAACTGCATCGTCTCTACTGTTAGGTTAGTCTGAAGGAAGTAGGAATATATGTGAGACAGAATTGTACATACGTGCCTTGACGTGCGAGTTTAATAAACGGGTTACAGACGACCTGACTTGGCGACCGAATCCATTGGTTGATTTTTGCTTCTTGTGGTTGGGATCGCGCTAACAGCAGGCCATTCGATATCATCCGAAATGAAATTCAAAATAATGCCAGATGACACATCTACGCACGACCTGATATTGCGTCTGATATTACCAAATCTGCCTGAACACCTGACCAAATCATGTCGTCTGTAGCCAGCCCTCCACAACAAGACTATTCAAATTAATCAGTAATGCTTGTATAATGACCTTGGCCACCGAGTTCAATCTCGATTCCTTGGAGGTGGATTTTACATATTTATTTCACCCGCCCGAGATATATGCGTTGGATTATATTAATGGAGTTTGGATGAGGAAGGTATGACTTTGAGGAAGTGTGCCCGAATTTGCGTGGAGAAAGTATGAAAACAACCATGAACGAACCTCGACCGTTATTGTGGACAAGTTTGACGTTTAAATCGCGTGCCAACCAACGCGAGTTTTTTAATATTATTTTAAAGTTGAACGCGGCTTAATTTTATTTGAAACTCACTTGTTCATTCTTGTAATTAGATTTATTAGTATAAATTAAGTTGTGTATAATTCGGACGGTTAGCCAGCCTCGTAGACTCCCTGCTTACTTCAATCCCCCCCTCCCCAAAGCCAACAAACATACTTTATAAATGATTTTGTATTCATTCCAATTTTTTTATTCAAGGTATTTAACGTGCACTTTCTGAACTGATCGATTATATCAGCACACTAACCTTCTTATAAACTAACTTAAATCTAGAACAGACACAACATCCAGTTCCAGCCCGTTAATTCATCACTGGTAAAGAGGAACCCACACTATTCACATATTATCAATTTTTTCGACTATATCGGGAATCGAGCCCGGGATCTTTAGCTCAAAAGACTTACACACTACCAATTGAACTAAAATGTTGGCTCAAATTAATGCTTGCAAATAAATTAATCCAATTTATTTGTACTATATTTTTAAATCTATCATAAATAAGTTATTTAGTTTGATATTAGTACTATGAATAATATTTAAGCTCATTGTCAGAAAGATACCAAAAATATGCATCTAACCAAATTCTAGCTATTGCAAACAACAAATATTAGATAACCTTTAAGCTAGTCCTTCGAGTTAATTTAAATTAGATGATACGGAGATCGAACACGAGGCTCTAAAAATTAATTTAAATGTGGTTTCCTGCACACGGACAATTCCGTAATTACAATGATTTGCAATCTGTGTGTGGATATTCATTAATCCTTCCAAAAAATGTTGTTAATTGTTCCAGCAAAAATAGAAAGAGTTGAACAAAAAATAAGTTTTGTAATGTAATCTCGGTTTATCCTGTAAGCTGAAGGGTAAATGGTGCCCAGGGTTGGTTAAAAAAAAATAGAGCCCTTTGAAAACGGTTCTTTAAAATCTGGCTATTTTTTTGTATTGGTACTTATTAAACTTATTATGCCGGTTACAAAATTATAAAAAACAAAATACAATTTTAGTGTTAAAAAATTGTAACTCGTTAATATTACTGATGAATTTGGCGCCCAGTGCCCCCCACCAGCCTCCCTTTGCTATCCCACTGCCTGCAGGGCTATTATGACCATTCGACGCAAAGTTATACTTCATTCACGGGATGAGTTTACCTCTGAAAGGTCTTTTTTCTTACCGATATCCTACTATATAATAGATTTCTGGTAGGGAAAAAAGTCCTTTTCCAGGTAAACTCCTACCGTGAACGAACAATAGTTGCTACCGCTAGTTAGCTTCACTTTAGAGGAAAAGATAGCGTTTGGGTTATTATGACCACCACACTTTGTATCGTCCACTAGTTTTAGCTTCGACTTTGCTTCTAGCGTTAACGCACAGAATAAAATCAGTTTGCGTCAACAGTTGGCAACACTTTTCCAAAGAATATTACCTTTTAAGAAGTTAGAGGCTAGAAATAAGTTACATTTATTTCAAGAATGCTGGTATTCATGACTGGACATTATTCATTTATTTCTATTTTCCCAAACAGCTGATTACAAGTCACATTATTTTCAAGAAAGATTTAACCTAGCTTAATTTAATAAATCTCTCGCATAATTTTGTTTTCTTACGATTTGAAATGAAAAAATACTAAGCTTACATTATTCAATACACATAACTTATTGTAGTCAAAAAATCATGTGAACTATGCATTAAAATAGTAATGTCACGGGGAAATGAATAAATTAATATGAAAAGTTGGCTAATAAAGAAACTATGTTTTTTGTAAGATGTATGCTTTACAACCCAATGCTTTATTCTTCATGTATTCATGTTGATACTGGAACAAGTGTGTTTTATTCCATTAATTTAAAATAATTTCAACAGTTTATAATGTACACTTCTCCTTATATTTAGGCCTAATTTAATTAAAATAACTTTAATTTACAACAAAACAAATATACGCCTTATAAAACTTTGTTTCAAAAACAACATTTATCACACAGTAGATTAATATTTTGTATTTTGGCTTTCTTAGTAGGCCTATTGTAAAACCGTTCTCGATTTTGTCAAGCCAAAAATTGAACGTTCAAAGATATAGGCCTACAGTAAGGTGTTTTAAATTTTATGTTGTTTGATTGAGTTGAGATTAGATAAAGATAACTTCCTATCTATACAGTACTCCACTTGAACATATATAGGCCGACTTTGTGCTAATTTTATTAATTTACAGTGTTGAAAAGGTTCTCATGTTTGAGATTGAATCAAATATGCGGTGTTAAGATCTTAGAAAATAAAACTAATTATTTAAAGTTGATGAAAGCGTTCAAAATCTCCCAAAAATTGTTTTCACACTGAATATTTTCGACAACTTAATGTCAGTCGTCCTACTAAGTTAACAAAAAAAGTAAACGAAAGGGTGGTTTGGATGGCTAAAAAAAATGCATCTTTTAATTAAAAGGAATTATTGAGACTTTAGTTAAGTGATTAAGAATATAAGGGTATTATATTTCTTTATAATGAGTTGTTTGCAATTTATTCACTTCAGTATAACTAGGCCTAACAACTAATTATTGATTTCAGATAAATTTAGTAAACCTTTTATGATTAAAAAACCTAGGCCTAAGCCATACCACATGTAAACATTAAGCTAGGGCCTATTTTGGTTTTTCCAGTCTTGGTTGCATTATTTCATAGGCCTACAACTCACATTAATGTGGATAGTAGCTACTACTATATGTACGATTCAGTTTAAATAGGATTACATTATTAAAGTTTTGTTGAGGCTTCTTGAACAAATTAGTCCTGCATTTTTATTACCTTGACAACAGAATGATAAGTGTGTTGATGGTGACTAATAATGCAATTTGATAGTGTTATGTTTCAAAGAAAATATTATTTTAGCATTCAGTATAAGCGTACTATCCCTACATTATGATATAGGCCTATTTAAAGTTAGATTTATGTGAAAAACACACAACAACGTTTTGGGATTATTATATTGGGCTAATGCGATGGCAAGTTTAAATAATGTAACACAAAACACCTAATAAATTACAAAAACTAGCAAACATAACCTCATAACGCAAACCAAAGGACAAGTAAAATGTCTGCGCAACTTAGCGTCACGCAACTAGGAAAATATTTGCGCTCGCAAGGACTTTGCTTTCGCAAAGTGGTCGGCCATAATAACTTTTGACGCAAAGTCTAGCGTCTCTCTGCTAACGGTCGCAAATTCGTTTTGCGTCGTGGTCATAATAACCCTGCAGCTGGGAGCTAATAACCTTCTTACCTTGTTACGACTGGGGTGTTGGCGTCCTTTAGCTCAGGGTTTGGTTGTATGGGAGGTGGGGGTGCCTTTACCTTGGGGAGGGGGACGGAACGCAAGGCTATTAGTCTTCTTCGCCCGTCATTCCTTCTTGGTCCAAGATGGCCGCGAAATTCTAGTTCATTGAATCTCATGGGATGGGGTTAATCTGGAGGGCCGGGTCTTAGACGAAGTTGCACAGCTCCAAACCCACGGTCGTTCTGATGGCGGAAATGGGCGTGAGAGGTCGTTGTTAAGAAAGGTGTTGAGAACAAAGTTTTCCTGGATTACTAAGATTTTGGGCAGGATGAGTTGATGCGTGGGGGCGTTATTAGAGAATTTTTGGATAAAGTACAAGTTGGGTTTGAAACAATTAAAGAATATCTGTTGAGGTTTGCCTGACACACAGTGGAGCTTACCTGAATGACATTATCTTCAAAAAGTGAAAAAGTGTAGTGTGTAGTTTGCTCTTATTTAGCCAGTTAACACTGTATTTGGCTTCCATATGGTATTTCACGGTTAGCCTTGACTATGGGTTCTGTGTTGTCTTCCGTTGCCGCTTGGAGGAGTGGTTTGCTGCGAGACGGTTTTTCACTTTGGTTGTATGTGCAGGAGATGATTGTCTGGGATGTTGGGTGATGGTCTGTGAGTTTTAAGCGGTGAGGATAGCGGTCAAAGCCAACATCTGTTATCTTACAGCTCAGACGATATACAAGTAGTAATTATCTGCAACTCTTAAAACTGGCAAGTTCTTAACTCTCCATGTCAACTAAACTGTAGAAATGGAATTTTTGTGCGAAACTATGGAAAACTTTCCACTGGTGAAGTATTACGTTTATCATGGGAATTGAGCTTGCTTGTATTGTAAATTATATGGGAGTTTTTTTAAAAACAACCAGGACTACAATTGTATAAGTTTCCATGATGATAAATGATACATTTCGAAGAACGGGTTAGTTGAGAAAGAGAAATCATTTGGTTATACCAGCAAATACTTAATTCGTCCTACATCGACAACTAAACAATCATACGGTTGTCCAGAAGTCTTGGGAGGTGCCTTATCTTATCAAAGAATAGAGTTTAGGTGACCTATTTACCTCAATGTACCAAGTTTATGGTTTTGTCCTTCCTTTTGGTGCGACCTGCTAAATTGACTTTTTTGTTTGTCATTGTGTGTGATATGTTATAAAATCCAGGTCATATCATTTGAATGTAATCACATTTTACCCGATTGTTGTGTGTTTTGGTGCACTTATACTTGGTCTTTTAGATCGGGTAGGCCATTTAAATAGCTTTTAATTAATAATTAGCACCGCGTCTTACTACCCGTTCGGGTTATACGCTTTGTACTAATTACTCTAATGGATTAAGAATTGGGAAGGTTTAATTAGAGGAATTGAACCCGCATTTGCGTGGAGGGAGAGTGGAAAACCATTTAGAGAAAACCACCCCCAGTTCACCCGACCGAGATTCGAACCTCGATTTCGAACCTCGATCTCCCCGTCCTCAGCAGTCGAGCTCAACACGACAAGCGCGTTAGCCAACTACGCCACTGAGGCGGGTATTTAAATAGCTAACATTTTCTTTTAACTATAACAGGGTTATAACAATTTGATTGTATTGTTGATGTTGAGTGCACGGGGAATATTAATGACACAATATGTTCATTGTTGTGTGTTTTGGTATATTCGGTTAGGTCCTTCAAACAGGGTAAAGCCATTTTGATTGTTATTTATTTTGCTGCATATGTGTGTGATTCTTTGTTACTAATTTCAAAGCATAAGTGCTTGTTGCATATAAGCATTTCTAAATGATACTTTTGTGTGGTGCAATACACCTGTATTTGGTCTTTCAGACAAGGTACAGCGATTCCCAAAATTGTATTTTTTTAATATAAAGAGTTATAATATGTTTTTTTTAAATTATTCCTAACAATTTAAGTATTTAGTCTGTATTGACCTTTCCCCCCCTTTCCACCATACAGACCGGACATCTGTTTTGACAGAGTGAACCAACCAGGGGTCTGAGATGGGATAATGACTCCAGAGAATCTATAACATGTTTTCCAGAATTTGAGTTAGCCAATCAAATATTTTTATTTAAATTATTATTTTGTTATTTTCATTTAAGGGGCTGGGGGTAAGGGGGGTTACACACGGAATATTTACTTTTCAACTAAAGTGTTAATTTTCAATTTACTAATCGTCTAATTGTCTCGGACCCACCATATATATATATATATTCACGATGTTTTGGGAGTTGGGACGCTTGCTGGATCTGCTGCCCTCTCCATATTCCTCTCCTCCGGGAGCTTCTGTTCTGTGGGATATGAGGTGATCCTCAGTACGGTCGAGGATGTCCTCGAGAAGCTTGCTATGGGTGCTACCCAGGACGGGTTGAGGGATTATCTGTGGGAAACCGACAACTAATACGGTCGATTTATTGTAGGGATTGTGAGTCAGATTAGAGTTAAGATTTTGCTTTTTTTAACAATATCCTTTAAACTTATAATAAATTACATATATTCTGTCAGCGGGTTTCACAACAAAACTCTCTTAATATTAATCAAACCACTTATATTTGAATGTTTTAAATACACTAGGTAAAGGAAAAGGGCAGGGGGAAGAGGACGATCCCTCCTTTCCTCTTTCCCCTCCCAAACAAGGCGTTGGTCCTTGACCTTGATGGCATGTATCGGCACGTTATTGGTGTTGTGGGTGTCGAACTGGAAATAGATTGGTTTGTCAGCGAATCGCAAATCCGGGTTTTAATTCAGTAGGGTCGAAGGTTGGGCTGGGTTGCACGTCTCGCCTTATCCAATCTGCTCTCTGTTTTGTTAATTAAACAAAACGCATGGTCACTATTAACCCAGCGCGGCCTTGTTTCTGGTGAGCCAATCGTGGTCGAAAAGAAGATCCTCTATCTCCAAGACTATCTGTTATGAAGAATGCCGTGTCTCATTGAGAGAGTTTCCTATCTTTGTTAGATGGCAGGATGTAGCGTTCCGTGTCACACCCACATAGTTGAAACACAGATTTTTATTTGGGATGTAGATTACAAAGTCTTGAAGAAGTCCGCGGACACGCCGGAGTCCAATACCGCGATGAATGATTCTAAATCAGCATCTACTGTAACTCATGGCACTCCCCTTCTGTGGATAAATTCCTAAGATGGCCTTGGTTTCTAGGGGTGAGATTGTCTCCTCTCCACTGGTCATTTTCCTGGATGCATGGACGGGCCACTTAATTTCTTGTAATCTCGTTTCTTCGACTTTCGAGGACTGGGCGGTCCTTGTGGAAGTACAATTCAGAGTAGTTATTGATTGAGGAACAGCCCGGAGATCTTTCGGGTGGGCGTATTGGAGGGATTTGTTTTACGGGGGATGGGATGAAGGACGTATGTCTCGCTGGACGGATTGGGTTCTTTCTATGAAATGGTCGACAATATATGGGAGTTATTGGCGTGATCGTATGGTGGGATATAGGATCTCGGGAATAAGGGGTAAGACTTGTTCCTCCGGGGTATCTTCTTCAAGATGAACTGGTCCACGGTGTCATCTCTTGCTTGGACTTCTATGTACAGTTTAGTTTAACTTGACGTGCTGAAATTCGAAGCTCTCTATTAGTGGCCCATAATTCCTTGGGTGGCTCTTGAGTTTGGAGAGTGGCCTCACATCGTTGTAGGAAAAAGGCTGGGTCCTCGTTGTCTTACCCGTGCTGGCCCTTATCCAACATCTTGGTGGGTTTTACCTTTAAAGCTAAATAGGAAAGGTATTCTAGATGGCGCCGAATGTTCTCGGGAATACAGGTACTGGCTTAGACCTTGTGCGAGCTGAGCCAGCCTCAATGCCTCGGTCGGATAAGTAGGAGAGCGATCATCCTGGTGGTTGGGGACGTCACAACCTACTGTAGACGGTTTACTCTAGGACCCTATCTTATCTACTACATATTGTTATCCATCAAGGTAAACTTTCTAGCTTTCAGGGTAAACAAAGTATAGATTTTGTCCCTGTTAAGAAAACCATTTAAATTCCTGAACCACATTCAAATGTTTTGGTGGTGATGTTATATTGGGAGTTTGGTGGTGGTGGTCGTCGTTGTTGTTTAAGGTGGGAGGAAACGCAAATCATGATAAATCAAATATGCTATTAGTAAATACGTTTGGGTTAATTTTCTACACATCGTAATCTTAGCAATTTTTAGTAGCTGTCATTTGAATAGTGGCAATCGAAAAGTCATGTTCGAATGGCACTATGCATATGGAAAGTATTAAAATATTTCTAATAATTTTATTTCTATGTGTAGAAAATTAAACTAAACTTATGAAATATTTTATTAGTTTGACCAAAGCTCTTACGATATTAATCTTAACTCGCCTTTCCACACCAACTTAATAAGAACCAATATAGTATATCCATTTTCAAAGAAGTCGTTTGTGTTTCAACCTTTAAGTAAAATATCTATAATGTTTTTGAACATACAATATACAGGATGCGGCAGAAACAATGAGCCCTATTAAAATGTGCGCCATTATCGATCACGGCATCTCAGAGCGATAATGTTTGTTCCAATGCGTAGTGCAGCTCAAAGCATTGCTGTCCACCCGTATAGCATAACCTTGGCAGTCAGCATGGAACTCTGGTCAAATGAACATCGTGCGTTTGCTGTTGAAACATTTTTCAAATGTGTTGATAGTGTTTTGACTACTCTGTGTGTGTTTCGGAGACAATTTAATATCGACAGGAATGAACAGGTGTAAACGTGGAATATTACCACGATATGAATCAAGGACTTCATAACAGCAGCATCAGTCAAGAATTCACCTGGTAGACGATGTACGGTCCGCACCCCGGACAAAAGTGCAACAGTAAGAGCTGCCTTAGAGCTAAGTCTAAGACAACCTGTTCGTCGGCAATCGCAAGCCCCCAACATATCGGACAGAAGTTTACACCATATGTTGCATCTGGATATCAAGTTCCACCCTTACATGATACCTACCAGTGTTGCATGAATTATTGCCCAGAGGTTTAGGATCACATTGAACTTTCTGTATGCAGATTCCGGGGATGAAAGACACACAGCCCAATTTTCTCAACAGTTTGATAATGACAGATGAGGCATACTTCCATTTAAGTGGCTATATCAACAAACAAAACTTCAGGTACTGGGTACTTGCAAATCCTCATTACTTTCACGAACGACCACTTCATAGCCATAGTGTGGCGTGGAGTAACTTCTCTGGGTAGTGTCGGTCCATATTTTTTTGAGACACAGCAGTCACAGCAGAGCGATATGAGGCTATGTTACGACAGTTCGTAACAATGCTACTGCGCCTCAAAAGGTATCAATATGGAGTCGTCGTGGTTTCACCAGGATGGCGCAACCGCTCACACAGCAAGAACGTCCGTGACGACTTTACGAATAATGTTTCCACACCGCCTTGTTTCCCGGTTTGGTGATGTAAACTGGCCACCCCATTCGCCCAATTTATACCCCGGTAATTTTTTTCTGTGGAGATTTCTGAAATCCAAAGTCTACAAGCAAACAGGTGAGCAAATATTTAGGAATTTAAAAACAACATCCACACTGAAATTGAGGCAATAACACACCCAAAAAAACTTGCGTAAGATTATGGCAAATGTGCGTGTTCATGCCAGGGATTGCATTGCCAACAACAGTGGTCACTTTAAGGACGTAATTTACAAAAAGTGACTTGTGTAAGGAATGGCGTCAAGTGTTTTTAGCAACAGTTTATATTAATAACCTGAAGTTATAACGTCTAATGCTAAAATATAATGTTTAAAATGGGTAACTTTTTCTGCTGCATCCTGTATAAAGAAAACCGATTGAACTACTTAGGTACTCTAGTACAAAATACATCACATTTGAACAAATACTTTTTTTGAATCAAGGGCTCATAAAATGTAAGTATACTCACACACTATCACCATAAATTTTATATCAAATACTTTTTTTTAATACTTTTACGTATGGTCAGGTAAATATTTAAATACGTGAAAGGAGTCAATTTACTTGTAGAAATGTCCAAAGTATTTTTGGATATTTTTTCGTGTGCTCAATTTGACTTAACAGATATATAAAGCAATAAAAAATCGGATGTATCAGTTGGAAACGACTGTCACCTAAAAATCTCATTTTGGTCACGAAACTCGAGAAACATGCATATGAACTCTAAGCCAGAATTATATTCCCCTAGGAGTTTCTGAAGATGACCAACTTATTCCAATAAAACATGAAAATAATGAGAGGAGTGCTTCACGTGCCCTTCTTCTCTTCAGTTGCGGAGTTTTAATTACTGTGCTGCCAACATTTGTACAAAAAAAAACACTCCATAAAGGTTGTAAAATGTCGCGATGTCGCAACAGTGGACAGTGTTAAAGGAGGTGCATGTTTTACGTGGATGTTTGAAGCGATGCTTGATCTGGTATACAGTTTCATTCGCTCTTAAGGTTGGCACATACTTGCCCGTTTCGAACCAGCTCGGAAAATATTATCTATTCTAATTTTCCCTCATTTTAATCAAAAATAAAGTAGATAGAGCAGTCGCATGCGGACTTAAAATGTTGGAATTTTTAAGAAGAATGTATTGGTTAAAGTTCAAATATGATAGCTTTATTGATATTATAATTTTTAAGAATTATAAAAATTTAATCCGAAAGGGCAGCGCACACTTCGCGGTAACGGCTCGCTACGGCCCGCATCGGACGGCAAATTATTGTAGGGAAGTGATATCGGTTGCTATGTGTGCCAATGTGATCCGGTCAAGTGTGCGCCACTTTCGGGTTCGCAACGCACCGGCTAGGCGGCTGGGCTTTCGTTGAATTCGGGTATGTCCGTTACCTCTTGACCACGCCTATTGATCAGCTTACAATGGCTTTTTAAAGTCAGAAAATGGATATAGAAATAGAGCAAATGCATTATATAATAATTCGAAAACATAATAGTAGGTAAATAAGCAAATAATAGGTGTAATTATTTTCTTTAACTAAATAATAATAATATAGCTGTAATATGCCTGTATTATTTCGCGTGATGTCTTTCCCACGACAAGTTGCTATGAACTTATTAATTAAATATCAAACTCAAACTTGAAATACAATAATCCGGTCTAAACTTATGGACTCTACTCATATGAAGTATTTATTATTATTATTATTATTATTATTATTAGCACCACGTCTTACTACCCGTTCGGGTTATACGCACTTACGCTAATGTGTAATGGTAGGGTGATTGTGAGATGAAATGGAGGACCTACAGTTTAACGTGGAATCCGAACCACGGTGGAGGCCTGGAATTCCTCACATTTACAAATTGTGATTAATACACGTCTTGTCAGAGGTGAATGAAGGGTTTGGAAATCAGATAAATCTGTGCCGGGACCGGGGATTGAACCCCGGACGCCAGCATAGAAGTCTGACACCTTACCCCTAGACCGCCAGGTCACCCATATGAAGTAATATTGATAAATTTATTAAGTCTACAATATATCTAAGACATTATGAAATAGTAACAATTTCTAAGCACCGCGTCTTACTACCCATTTTGACTTTATGCTTATATGCTTATTAGGCTAATGGTTTTAGGTATGAGGAATGTTATATTTATAGGAAATGTAACAACATTTGCGTGGAGGGAAAGTGAAAAAAAATTGAAAAAAAAAATCCTCAGTACACCCGACCGAGATTCGAACCTCGATCTCCCCAAAATCGGCAGTCCAGCCTACCATGAGAGTAGTCAAACATAAGTTGCTTGTGAATAACCCTAAAATTATCTTTAGTTTGTAAAAATAAAAATGTATTCTTATTTATCATGAAAAACTATTACCGAATGACCATTTTGAGCTTAACCTTAAAAGGTTAATTTTTTAAAATTGTCAAATTTGCTATAATTTTTTGAAAATAAACCACCTTTAAATTAATTTATTTTAGAAAAATACATTTACATTAATAGTGTTAATGTAAAAGTTTATCCCGATACCAAATTTGACCATATTCATTTGAGCTATTTTCAAAATGGTTTAAATTTGAAAAGTATTGTCTTAAAAAAAACAAGTGTGCAGTATTATTTGTCATGTAAAAGACTCCCCAGATATTCATTTTAAACACAATTGTTAGTAGTATTTAAAAAATGTGGAATTAAAAAATATAATTCATGTGTAAACTACCCTTAATATGAGAGTTAAGGTCAAACAACTTAATTCCGTAAGATCTATCCCAACAATATCCAAATATGAAGTATGAACAAAATCCATTAAACTGTCATAATTTAAGAGCAGCGCACACAAAGGCAACAAACAGCAGCTATAACGTGCTGGATGCAACCATGGCTGCTTATATTATTATTATTATTATTATTATTATTAT